>OVAX01003784.1:0-17136 GCA_900406405.1 Lepidium africanum | reverse complement strand
CGATTATACGTCTTCGTATGTATACACAGTAGGATTGATTTCAGGACATTCCCAACAAAACCTGTAATGGTCGACCCAAATAAGCCGAATAAAACAGTAAATATCAGAATTGAACTAGAGCCCGATATCTGCAAAGAGCTTATCACCTTTCTGCGGCAAAACACATTAATCTTCGCTTGGACAGCGGAGGAAATGCCAGGAATTGATCTTTTGATCACCTTGCACGAACTGAAAACTTGGCCCTAAGAAAGCAAAAGCTGTTCGGGACGACGTAGCGAGGTTACTCAAAAACGGGTCAATCCGCGAGGCTAAATACCCAGAGTGGCTAGTAAATCCAGTTGTCGTGAAAAAGAAGTCTGGGAATTAGAGGACCTACGTAGACTTCACGGATTTAAACAAAGTGTGCCCCAAGGATAGCTATCCGCTACCCCATATTAACCGATTGGTCGAAGCAACGGCCGGCCACGAGCTGTTATCCTTCATGGATGCTTTTTCTGAGTATAACAAGATCCTAATGACCCCGGACAACCAGGAGAAAATAACATTTATAACGGGTGGTGGAACCTATTGTTATAAGGTAATGCCGTTCGGGTTAAAAAACATCGGTGCGACCTATCAGAGGCTCGTAAACAAAATGTTCGAGAAGCAAATTGGTGAGTCGATGGAAGTTTACATTGACGATATGTTAGTATCCCGCGAACTGAAAATTCGGCTGCGGATGCACTTGCTACGCTCGCTTCAACTAGTGAAACCCTAATTAAGAGGGTGATTCCCGGGGGATACCTTGGAAATTAAGGAATCGAGACCAAGAACCTTGTAATGGTGATCAGAAACAATGATAATGATGAAACTAACTCCGATTAAGAGGATTTACAAATTTTCAATGAGGAAGATTGGAGGATTCCAATTATTCGTTACATCAAGTATGGGGAAAAACCAGACGATAAATGGAAAGCCAGGAAGTTAAAAATAAAAAGTGCAAATTTTTCTCTGATCGGTGAACAATTATACAAAAGGAGCCCGGCTGGACCTGACCTCTTATGCGCAGGACCAGACCCTGACGGGCCCGATGAGAGAGCTCGGCTGATGGCTGAAGTCCACAGAGGTATATGCGGAAGCCATACTAGCGGATGAGCTCTCATGCTAAGGATCAAACGTCAAGGCTATTATTAGACAACGATGTTAAGTGATAGTAACAACTACTCTCAGAGGTGCAAGAAATACCAAAATCATGCCCCTGAAATTCATGTCCCAACCGAAGAGCTTGGGACAACTTTAATTTCATACCCTTTAATGAGATGGGCGATGAATATAATAGGCCCATTCGAACCGTCAGGAAGGCAAAGACTTCAGTTTGTTTTGGTCGTAACACATTACTTTACAAAGTGGGTAGAAGCAGAAGCATACCAACAAATAACAGGGAACGAGGTAAAGGATTTCTTGTGGAAAGACGTAATCTGTAGGTACGGGCTACCCGCGGAAATCATAACCGACAACGGGACAAATCTAACTTCCCAACCAGTTCGAGCTCTCTGCGATACTTGGCATATACATCTTAAAACGTCGACGCTGAGGTATCCACAAGGGAATGGACTTGTTGAGGCAACAAACAAGACGATCCCGAACAACTTTAAGAAGAGGCTAACGGCCAAGAAATCTCAGTGGTCAAGCGAGCTAAATGGCATACTTTGGGCCTACCGACCTACGCCAAAATGAGAAACTCATGAAACGCCATTCTCCCTGGCATACGGGATGGAAGCTATGGTCCCAGAGGAAGTTTCGGTACCAAGCCTTAGGCGGGAGCTTTCTCCCGAAAACAACAATCAGAACGAACAGCTCGGCGATGATAATGTAGATTTGATTAACGAAAGAAGGGACCAGGCAATGATCCGAATGAAAAATTACCAACAAACAATAGCCCGATTTTATAATTCAAAAACCAAACTGCAAAGATTTAAGTCAAGAGACCTCGTGCTAAGGAAAGTATTCCATAACACACGAGAACTCAATACCGGGAAACTGGGCACGACTTCGGAAGGACCTTACGTCATCGACTACGTCATAGTAAGTGGAGTCTACAAGCTAAAGGATACTAAAACTGGAAAGGCATAATTAAGCCCACGGAACGTGATGAACTTGAAAAAGTTCTACGCTTAACTTATTTTAAAACAATTGAACTATGAAAGGCTTGATCCTTGAAGGGGTACGTAGGCAACCTCACTAAGTCAGACCCAACCACAAAAAATAATAAAAACAATAAGCAGTGCGAGCTTAAACCCCTAAACGTGTTAAGAAAAGATTATGACTGGAAAGTTGATATATAAATCCGACCTAATTGAAAAAGAGTTAATAAAAAAAGGAAATAAAGGACAAAGTGAGGAGTCTTCGAAAAACAAAAAAAAACTAACTAACAAATTCACAAGCAAAAGAAATATCAAGTCAGGCGTCAGCGAGAGGCGGATCGGCTTCCTGAGCTCCAGCCTCGGGAGCAACCCCATCTTAAAAAACCATAGTTTCGGCAGCCTCAACTCAAGTGGTTGCCACCGGAACTACCTCGTCACAATTTGCGGGTTGGTCCTCAGCATTCACCACCGCTGATTCAGGCAGGATAGTTTGAAGTGGATGCTCAGTTCTGTCAGAACGAGTTACGCCATCGGAAGAAGGTGGGAGAAACAGATACTTAAGATCCCCCAAGACAAGTCAGGCTCTTCAACATAGCGCGCCTGAACAACATCTATCTTGCTCTTCACAGATGCTAACTCAGCCCTCAAAGACTCTTGGCTCGCAAACTTGCCACGAAGAATAAGCTGTCCAAACGCGAAATTAGCGTCAAGCTCGCGAAACTCACAAACAATCTCCCAATCCTTCTGCTTCATATCCCATCGAGCCTTGATATCCTCGATTAATTGCTGATAAGCAAAGTCGAGTTGACAAGACGAGGTTTCAAACACCAAATCCTTATGGCGCTTTAGCTCACGAAGTTTCGCTTCAACCATAGCGAGACGGTGCTCAGCCTTGAGTTTCTCCAACTGAGAGTTCTTAGACCATACCTCCTCCTTCTAAACCCGTAGTTGGTTACAGTTCTGCTAGAGTCCAGTAAGTTGAGCGTTTAGCATCTCCAGAGACTCTTTTGGAGCCACATCACGTAAACGGCTGTTCCAGAAGCTGCAAGCCTTCATTGCATCGTAAAGGCACTGAAAAAAAAATACATAGCAGAAATCAACAATAACAGTATATTCTATATCATTCTTAAGCTCGCTATTTAGATCATGGCGGATTATAAATTGATAACAAGACTAGCCAACAAAGAAAACATACCAATCAAAATGGATAAAAGAACTAACCCTGGAATAAGAGTGCATAAGGTTCGTGAAGTACTCCCTTCCCTGCATCTCGCTCAGGGAAACCCACGGGGCCTTTGGGTCTCTGTAGCAACTGAAGAACTTCATCGCCTCCTCAGGAATGTTGAGGAGTGCGCCATAATCAACATCATCCAAAGGAAAGGCAGAAGAAGGAGAATTGTGGCTCCCCAAAGCGGCGAGTGGGAAATAACTTGACGGAATAGAAGCACGAGCGGGAGAGGGCCCAAAAATGGGAGTTAGCGCAACAACGTTGGAGGCCGCTCTCTCGACTGAAGCTGAAGGAAAGCCAGATGTCTCTAACCCATCGAGGATAAGGGTCCTACGAGCACGCTTTGCCAGTGACATATTATCGGAGTCAGTCCGAGAAGGCGAATCCAAAAGGATCGTGGCTGGAGCAAAAGTAACCATGGGAACCGAATCACCTGGAGGTGGAGAATCCACCAAGGAAGGAACCAAGATTTCCTCACTGCCTCGAGCAGGATCAGTGAGAGATTTGAAAGCCCTAAAAGATCATCCCAGCGACATGTCTTGATGCTTGGGGTTACGAGGCTTCGTAATCTGTTTGCCTTTTCTTTTTGCCTTAGAGGAGCTCCCTGAAGCGACTTTGCCTTTCGCTTTAGATGAGCCCTTGGAAGCGATAACTACGAGGGCCAGAGGAAGAAATCGGATGGCTGATGTAATCAGCAGCACAACCCAATCATACTTCGAGATAGTTGAAAAAAAAAAGGAGAAAAACAACAAAACAATAACAAGAGAAAGAGAAACTCACGAGTAACAAGTAGAGGAACAGATACGTCGCCCTTGACCAATTTGAGTGCCCGCGCGATACGATCTGGAGTAAACGAATCTCAGTTAACTCGCCCAATGCGAAATCTCCTGGTGAGAGCAGCCAACTCTTCGGAATTGGAGATTGAGAGACTATCTGTGTAAAAAAAAAAGAAAATACAAAACAATAAAGATTCTAATCAGCAGAAACAAAGTGGAAACGTACACCAAACAGTAAACAAACACACTGAGAGAGTTCCGTTTGGGACTCACCTAAATGTATAATAAATAATAGAGAAACACAAAAATAACAGATCATTGAACACGCAAAACTAGAAAAATGACAACAAAACAATGGAAGACGCAAACCAAAGGAGACACTCCAAGGCTTTTGAAAGAGTCGCGGGTTAATGACTCAAATGGAACCCAGCGAGAGCTTGAAGAATAAGTACTTATCGGCCCAGTTCGAGTCTTTGTTGGGAATCCCGTCAATGATCTTCCGAAACTTGCGAGGTGATAAGTACCTTGTTCCAGATCCCTTCCCATCTGAGTTGGGATTCGCCTTGATGGAATAAAAATTCAGAATGCCAGCAGCCCACATTTCAATCCCGAGCCCAGCACCTCGAACAACCATGCCGATAATGATTCGGAGCATAGAAGGGCACATCTAGGAAAACGCGACCCTAAAACCTAACAATACCCGATTGATAACACTCGAGATCGGGAAAAAGAGCACGCACTCTCTAAAATAAATGGAATACGCACAATCCCAGCCAGCCAGATGACAATCAGGGGTCATTACAGGCCCAGGCAACATCACGTTGACATTGCGAGGGAAGTGGAAGGTAGATTGAAGATCGCGAATATCCTCCTCCCTAAGAACCAAAGGGACATGAGGAAACTTGTCTCCGGCGTGATGGGTCATTGGAGCCCTGGTTTTCACTATTTTCGCCTTACGGTGTGGTTTCTCCAAAACTTTAAAATGAACACCCATCTTATCTAGGCGACCGAAATCCATAGGGAATCTCGGAGGTCGAAGAACAGACTCGGACTCTGATGATTCCTAGTGAGAGGAGGAACTCTCAGTAGATTCACTGGTGAACGCTGCCGAACTACTACAAGCTTCGGACTCAGATGACGTACAGCATGATCAAGAGGACATGATAAGAACGGCGTAAATTAGAAAGCAAGCAAGCAACAGCAGTACAAAGAAAACAACGAAACAAAATCAAAGAATAATCAGAAGAGTTAAAGAGCAGGGAAATACCTTCGAAAAATGGCAGAAATGAGGACTTAAAGAGGAGAAAATAGACAAAAATTATACCATAAGAAGTGGCATCGGGAACCGCTAACCAAAAGGGCGTAATCGCCCTACACGTGTAAAATGCACGGGAAGAAGCGCCACGATCAAGGGACGCGACCGTTTGAGGAGATCCAACGGTTCGCAGCGCGAGACCGTTCGGATTATCTTCCGCCAAATCAATGGCTATTAGAGAGTGAGAAGATCCAACGGTCAAAAATGAGAGACCCTTCAAATCAACAGCCCGAAATCCGACAGACCACGCTAAAAGAGGAATTCAATGGCCTAGATTCAAGCGATTGAAATTTCTTTTTTACAAAAAATATATATATTTAATATATATAAATGTTTCCTGAAAAATCAAATTAAAATTTAAACTTGAACCAAAGTAGCAGTTTCTCCCTAAACAAATTTTTCCCAAAAATACACTTCTCTCTACCACCATTTTCATGCAAGGTGGGAAAGAAAGTGAACGAGGAGGGCCGAATGATCTGGAGCCTAAATATGTAAATTCAACTTGAAAAATCAACCAGACGGCTAAAGAAAACGCTGCGACTCTACCTTAACCATAAACTCGCAAGAAATAAAATGAACGAGAATGCAAAAATTCTCGTACTAATAAGACAGAGCTCAAGAAACGTAGCTCACAAAGTTCGAAAAATTTGACATTCGTTGCTAAGAGAACGTGTTAAGAGAATGACCTCCCGACACACCTAATGAACAAGAGTAAACCACAAAATAGGGTAAAATATATAAAAAGAAACTAAGACGAACTCAAACAAAAATACTCGGCCGAGTACCAAAGATAATCACGAAAACTCGTGTAAGATTAAAGTGCGCTAGAGAGAGGCTAACAGTAAAGGACCTCATAGCAAACATAATCCAATTAAAAAAACCTAAAAGAATGTCACTGCAAAGCCAAAACGGCATACAGAGATTCAAAACGAACAGAAAGAAATAAAAACAACTGATAAAAATAAATTCTAATTAATGCGACAGCTTGGCGAAGTAATCTTCCTCAGATTGTTTCCAAGCTGGTTAACCCCGGAAGGGATCCCGTCAGCATCAACCTCCATCCGATCCCTCTAGTCGTCCGAAGAAGAAGGGTGAAGCCCGGGACTGGCGTTTGGAAGCTCGAATTTGCCCTCCAGGGCGTCCAGTTCAAGCTCCTCATTCTTGTACTTAGCCTCGAGCTCCCCAATCGAAAGTGAACTGTGGTTAATCATGTTGATAAGTGAAAGACGAGCTTTGTTGCGCGCTTGACGGATTTGAAACACCTCGTGCTCCTTCCGGTGTCCAAATTTCTCCTTAGCAAGGGTGCGTCCAGCTCTTTCCTTGGCAGCAAATTCCTCCCTCACAGCCTGAACGGCATCGGAGACGGCTTTGTCACTTGCTGCACTCATTTTCTTCTTGTCCTCACTAAGAGCGTTCGAGAAGTTAGCCGCAATAGTTTCAGTCTCGGCAAGCTACTCCTTGAGTTTAGCGATCTCAGCCTTGCACTGATCAGCTTTGGTAATTCAATCGAGAATTTTTCCGTTAAAATCATGGACTGTATCAACCAGACCGCAAATTGACCGCTCAGACTCCTTGGACTGTGTCGGAGGAGGAGGGTGGCTCACGTCGTACTCATAATCCGTGGCGAGCTTATTGATGGTACCCATCATCTGTAAAAAAAAAAAAATATATATATATATATATATATATACAAGTAGTGATCAAAGAAGGAAAGAAATTATGAAAACCAATAAATAAAAGGAGAAGCTTACATATCCAATAGCCAAAGCCACGTCAGCATAATTCTCTTTACGCCTCATATTGTCGAACGAAGGAACTGAACAGTTCCTCGGCTTGCAGTGGCAAAGCAAAATACCCATACCACGACGATCCTCAATCACAGGAATCCAGCAATCATGTTTGAACTCCCAAGCAAATTTAGACGAGCTCCCCAAGCTATTGGCATCATGCGGACGTTTATCCGCTTTATTGGTCTTTGGGGAATGAGTGCGAGCTCACTTCGGAGATGGCTCGCTGGCTTCATCTTTGGCAGTAGGAGAGACGTCCATACCCTGCGCTGGGGATCCAACATGGCAATCTTCTGATACAGCGGCATCGTCGACGACGTGAGCACCAGAAGAACCAACGTCTTTCTCAACAGCCGGATCTGGGGAACGAACCCAAACGTTCGTGTTCCGAGAAGAAGAAGAACTTTTCGACCCTACAACAAGAAAAGTATCAGACCAATACGGGTAAAATGACGTAGCTAAAAGAACGATGACAAAGGGCAAATAACAGTAAAATATAACAAGACCAACCTTTGCTGCGACGAGCCTAAGGGTTCAGAGGTTTTAAGCCCTTGGACTCTTTGCTGGATGACGCAACGGGATTCCCTATTCGATACGAGAGAAGCGGGGGTGTTGGAAAGAAAGCTTGACGAACGCGCAAAGGCGTAAACAAGCTCAAATCAGTGTCGCAGCGGTTGAGACGGCACAACATATAGTGGGAAGGAACATCCTCATGAGAAGTTGAGAGATGGAGATCTATGCTCATCGGAATATGGTTGACTCGAGAAGACATGATTGTGCGAGAGGAAAAGGAAGAAGTAGCAGAATGAAGGTAAAGAAAATCGCTAAAGAAAACGCTCAAGAAAAGTGAAGAAAAAAGAAATCCTATTACCGCATATAAATAGATTCCAAAGAAAGGAAATCCCAACCGGTGAAACAATAAAGAGATGCGATAGTTTACCTTTCGAAAAAGGTGAAACAATTAAGGCGTGAGAGGTGTGGAGAGAGAAAATGTTACCTTGGAAAACGAAACGGCGTCTGACACAAGGGGGTGGCTCTGAAGCGACGAGAGAAGGCGTGAAGGAATCTAGCTTAAAGAGCCGTTATTTAAGGCATAAGATTAACAATAAGGATTAGAGTTATCAAACAAAATCCAATTCAGGATTTTGAATTTTGAACGACGAAAATATAGCGCGCAAGGAAACACAAATCACGGGCGTGATCTCAACAACTTTCCTAGCTAATTAAGCTAGGAAAGCTGGGGGCAACTGTTGATACCAGGCCTTGACAGCTCAGCCCAATAAGTTTGCTCAGCCTGCAATTAATAATGGGCCATCTGTTAGGCCGCGAGCTAAGCCCATGACGATAACGTCACACTGCGAGCTAGTGGTGGAACCGGGAGAATAGGGCAGAAGCTAATAACGAAGTCTGAAAAATAGGGAGAGAAAAGCAGTGCCGCAAGGAAGATGCTGAGGGCTATAAAAGCAAGGCTGAGGAGAGAGAGAAAAAGGACACACAAAAAAACCCTAGAAGACTTGAGAAAATTCGTGAGAACTGAGAGTTTATTATAGCAAAGATCTGCGTTGTATTCATTGGAAATCTTCCGATCAATAAAGAATTCATTATCTTGTATTTTACGTTCGTTAGCTCGCAAAGTTAATCCAAAATTTGGTTGATTGATTTAGCATTATCACATGATATTTTATAAGAAAAAACTTACACACAAAACATATGATATATATACCAAAAAAAAAAATTATCCACCATTTCATTTTAAAAAATGATTAGTAATCCAATTTTTTCTTTATGTTTTGTTACTGCTATTATTCTTATTAATAAATCAAGTGTGGTTGGCCAAATGGTCGGGTGCTCCAGTGATCTGCTCCTATCCAATGGATCCAAACGACTTTTATATCTTTTAGATTTTCGTCATCGCTAACGTCACAAATTGAATAGTCCGATGTACTTAGTGGGGTTAACAGTACTTTTCTTGATTTAGATCTATGTCAGTATGAATAATTCTTTATAAATCCAAACTTAATGATATTGTCTTTTCATTAGTCATAACTGAGAATTCAGCATCAAAAAATGGACACCAATAATTCAAAGCCACTCACAGGTCCACACTTTCTGTTCGTGACTTTTCCAGCTCAAGGTCACATCAATCCATCACTCGAGCTAGCCAAACGCCTTGCCGGAACCATCCCCGGAGCTCGAGTCACGTTCGCCGCCTCTGTCTCTGCTTACAATCGCCGCATGTTCTCTACAGAAAACGTCCCCGAAACCCTAATCTTTGCTACCTACTCAGACGGCCTCGACGACGGCTTCAAATCTTCTTCTGATGACAATTCTCGCCAAGAGCGAACCGGGAAGTACTTGTCCGAGATGAGAAAACATGGGAAAGAGACACTAACCGAACTAATCGAAGATAACCGGAGTCAAAACCGGCCTTTCACCTGCGTGGTTTACACCATCCTCCTCACTTGGGTTGCTGAGCTGGCGCTTGAGTTTCACCTTCCTTCTGCTCTTCTCTGGGTCCAACCAATAACTGTGTTCTCCATCTTCTATCATTACTTCAGCGGCTACGAAGACGCAATCATAGAGATGGCTAATAACAACCCCTCTGGTTCTCTCAAATTACCGTCTCTGCCACTGCTCCGTCTCTGTGATCTTCCTTCATTCATAGTCCCTTCCAACATCTACGAGTTTTTAATTTCTGCGTTTCGAGAACAGATAGAGTCACTGAAGCAAGAAACAAACCCTATGATCCTCGTCAATACTTTCCAAGAGCTTGAACAAGAAGCCATGACCTCGGTTCAGGATTTGGTCAAGACTTTCCCCGTCGGTCCCTTAATAACCTTGAGAACGGATTCTTCGAGTCAAGCTGATTACATAGAGTGGTTGGATACAAAAGCCGATTCGTCTGTGATATATGTTTCATTTGGGACCCTTACCGTGTTGCGCAAGATACAGCTTCTGGAGCTTTGCAAGGCATTGATTCAGAGTCGGAGGCCGTTCTTGTGGGTGATTACGGATAAAGCTTACAGAAGTAAAGAAGACGAAGATGAGATAGAACAAGTGAATATTAAGAGTTTTAGAGAAGAGCTCGATGAGATAGGAATGGTAGTTTCGTGGTGCGATCAGTTTAAGGTTTTGAATCATAGATCGATCGGATGCTTCGTGACGCATTGTGGGTGGAACTCAACACTAGAGAGCTTGGTCGCAGGAGTTCCAGTCGTGGCGTTTCCGCAATGGAACGATCAGATGACGAACGCTAAGCTTTTAGAAGATTGTTGGAAGACAGGTGTGAGAGTGATAGGGAAGAAGGAAGATGAAGGAGTGGTGGTGGAGTGTGAGGAGATACGACGGTGCATGTCGGAAGTTATGGAGGAGAAGGCGGAGGAGTTTAGAGGAAATGCGGCGAGTTGGAAAGATTTAGCAGCGGAGGCAGTGAGAGAAGGAGGTTCTTCGTTTAATCATCTCAGAGCTTTTGTCAATTCGGTTTCAGACACTTCAATTCCATAATTTCACTTTCGAAGAACTCCTGCCTTTTCATTTTACAAAACGTTTTAGAATTCTTTTTCACTTTATCGAATATTTCATCTTTTATGCAAAATTTACTTTTATTTAATAATCTAAAAAAAAATCATGAGTTTTGCAATTTACTATATGCTATAGCTGGATATTATAGTATTATCTCACCGTTTTTAGCTAAAACATAGAAATCGGTTATTGGTAACACAGATAACAGAAATTTACAACGGTTTACTACAATACTTACTTTTTATTTTGTTTTTTTTTGCTCTGTTTCATTGCTTACACAAAACTTCGGATGTTGCTTGGTTCATTATGAAGATGATGAATTATAATTTATTCAACAAGTGAGAAATAAATAGATAGATACAAGAAAGGTACACATGATACAATCAAATTGTCAGTTTCACTTGGTCTTACTTGATGGCCAAGAAAACAAAAGAAATTGAATGTTGCAGATTGAATCTTGAGTTTCCGAGTATACATATTTCTATTGTAACCGAAGAAGCAAGCTCTCAGTGCGCGTTGCGAGTGATCAAGCCCTCGAAAATGACGTAAAGATCTCTGTTATCGCTTCCAAATATTTCTTCAGCTTTTCTTAACGTCTCCTGAAAACAAAGAGACAAAACATTGCAGATCGAGTCAAAATCCGAGCTTCGGATAGAAAAACGGTAAAATGTTTATGAGAGAATCCTCCTTACTTCTCTTGTTTGCTTGTGAGCGTTAAGATCCTTCACATTTCCAAGAAATGCACCAAATTGCTCATACGATAATCGACTCCTGATCAATTATCAATAACAAGATGTAAGTTAGGTCACAGACAATGCTACATAGAGTTTGTTTGTACAAAACTTTTTACATTAGGTTTCTTTTACCTGACTTGTCGGAAAAACTCTTTTCCGTCAACTCGAGTTCTTCCTGAAGACAGAGATACCAAACAAACTGTATAACTATCGTAATGTTTCAAACTCACTACAAGAAATTCATGGTTTTAACTTACCAGTGTGTGAACCAGGCTCTGAGATAGAAATAGACGATCTGGTATCATCAAACATGCCTCTGGTGGTAGAGAATGATACAGAATGGCGTCGAGGAGAGAGAGGTCTGGAAGTTGTTTTTGGGGTAGCAGAAGCAGATAAGGTTGGTGGAGAACCAGGAGGAGTAAGCCGAGGCGTAGTAGTTTGGGATACTAATGGAACGCTGTTCGATAGACTCGGTTTAGGAGCTGCGATATAGCAGAAAAAACATTTAAGCGTTTAACACACAAAACAAAAGGTTTAGTGGCTTGAGAACATACTACCATCATTTTCATTTTCTGTTGTAGCTGATTCAATAGCTTCAAAAGCTTGAGATTGGATTGATGAATGTCTTGGAGGTTGAAATGAAGTATCATCATCTAAAATTTGACAAAACCACAATATGAACCCTCCATTTTGTTAGATGAACACATGATTTCACTAAAATTCCTTACAAGAACTTTACCGTTTGGTGTTGGTTTAGCGATGATTTGCGTTGTTCCTGCCTGAAAAAATCCCAAAATTAAATCAATCAAAGATATGAACTTCATACTTCTTAAAAGCAAATAGAAGAAAGTGAAGTTTCTTACATTCTGATCGTCATCTTGAAGAGACATCATAAGCGTCTTTCTGAAACCTTCGAGCTGCATCAATTCGCATAATTCATCAATTTAATTTCATTGAAATACCTTTCAAACTCCAAAAAACACTCAGCTATTTCCAAATTTAGAAAGGAAGAGACCAAAGTCAAATTTGAGTCCAAAATTACCTTTGAGACATCTCTCTGAAGTCTCTTCACAGTATTAGACAACGAAGAATTCTCTCTTATCAGATTCTCCTGCAAAATTTCGAAGATGAGAGATTTAGTCAAAAGCGTAAAATGATTCATGTCGGAAAGTCAAAATTCGGTTCGGACCTTTTCACCGTCGGCGAGAGAAAGCTTATGAAGCGCATCGGAAAGAGAAAATTCAAGAGACTCAACGTGAGAATGTAGCTCGCCGATTTTTTTCTCCTTCTCGGAGAGAATTTCCCGGAGATCCGACGACTCTGATTCGAGAGCAGAGACACGTGTCGAGAGCGCAATGGATGTGATCTTGCGGGCCACATCTAGCTGCTCGAATGGATCGGTCGGTAACACTTGGAGTACTTCCTCAGGAAGATCGAAACTTCTAGAACCTGTAACCGCATTCGATCCTTCTTCCTCTTCTTCAACCTCTGACATTTCTCTTTTCTTATAAAAAATCCTCTTTTCCAGTTTTTATCGTTTTCTTTTGTACCTTATGTGTTTTTATACGCATTCGGTTATGTTACGGTATAGAACCGGTTAATCGGTAACGTGCACCAATCCGAAACTAAAGTGTATAATTAAACAATTTCTTTAATTAGATAATTTTATTCATTGATCAGGGCAAGGTTATTACGCAAAATCTAATGCATATCAGGACTAAAAAAACGTGTTGTGGACTTGTGGTGTGGGACATAGAATTCTGGTTTGGGGTTAAGAATCCGGTTCGGTTATGTAATATGTTGATATGATTGATAGATGGATATAGAGAATGTGGTCATGTTTGCTTTGTCTTTTGTGTTGAGTGATATGAGGAAATATGTGGTATTGAATGTGTAAGCAAAGTTTCTGAGCTGTGAATGGATAAGATTATATAGTTCGTTGAACCCTTAAAGCCGGGCACTGTTGTTTCGTTTCGAATTATTCAAAATGTTATTGAAAGAATTTTTTATATATATAAATAAATAAAAAGTTTTATGGAAATTTATAAATTTACTAAAGAGAAACGAGCAAACGGGCCTCCAATTATACAACCTGACTCCAAATGAAGTAAAAGATGAACTTTTGGGCTTTTGCAGAACAATAACCAGAGCAGCACTTTTTTTTATTTTACCAACGAAAGACTTTATTACTTTATTAATGTAAGAACCCGATTAGAAATGGCTTTCCTTGCTTTGAAAATCAAAGAATTTTGTAAAAGATTTAAACAGAACCAATCATAACAAAACAAACTAAAATATGATTGGTTTAATTTAAATTTATTACAAAAAATTTTGTTTTTCAAAGCAACGAAAATAATTGTCAATCGGGACCTAAATCATTGTTTACAACTGGATAAAATTAGGACCAATTACAATTAGACTGCAGTACGACTACTTTGCTAAAGTATTCGCACATTGATTCGTTTAGTCTTTTGACTGTACACTAAATGAATAATTGACTCCATTGAGTCATAATAGCCACATAGGGTTGTAACCGTAGATTAGAGGTCTGCTTTCGGAGCAAGGAAGTGATGACCTGGTTGTCCTCCTCGGATGACATTACGGTATCCTAAACTCCACACCGATCGTATATCCCAAATAAGCGTTGTAAGTTCCGACTCTTCAATAAAATGACGCCTTTGAAACTTATCCATTCCACTATGAAGGACCAGATTTAGACATTAGTAAGAGAAGAATGGGAAAACTTGTCCATTTAAAAAACATTTCATATATTGAAAAGATTTCTTTTTTTCTGGGGGAAGAAAGAAATTTATTTCTAGAAAAATTTGACAGTAATGTGACATCCTTATTTCGTCTAAAATTTCTTACGGATTTTCGATAAGTTGTTTTTATCGGTTGAGAATTTTTGACAGAAACAATTTTCATTGAGAAATTATCCGTTTTTTAATTATTTCTTGTAATGATTGTTCCAGTGTTAGTTTGATTTGCAAAGCTTCTTATGATTAATTATTTCATCCTTAACGAGTCACCCAATTTAAACAGGAAAAGTAACTGAGTTAGAGAGAAACCTCATATCTATTAAACATATCTCATATTAGAATGGATGGTCTAGCATTTACTGCAAGCTTTTATTTGTGCAAATAAGCTAAATGCTCTTGAAAGGTGTGCTCGATCCAAACCGAGTACACTAGACTCCGATCATTGCAAGGAAGGGAACGATGTCTCTCGTAAAGTACTTGCAACCTATTCTCTCTTTATTTCAACTTGACCAATGGCAATGAACATTTGCCACAAGGATCATAATTCGAATATGCTAGGGACCCATGACAATGGACATTGCCCATTATAGCTCTAATTATCTTCAGCTCAATCACTCATTCAACTCTACAAAATTTCATATTTCAATTTTTATTTTATTACATATAAAAAACCTTCCATTTGATCATTCTTCTTCTACATTAACGATTAACACTCATATCCTTGCTTTTTGTGAAATATTACATGATTAAAACTCAGCACCAAAGATTACTATTAGGCGAGATGTATATATGAATCTTGTGAATATTCTTTAGTAACTATCGTATCTAGAATAAGCAAGTGAAATTGTTGTATATATATTGAATGAATGTGAATAATAAACACAACTTTGCAAATCATTTCATGGTATCAGAGCAAAGTATCCTTTGACCTAAATTTTTTAGCCGCCGTCGCCGTTTTTGTCTAAACCGCCACTGCAGTTCGTAAACAATGTCGGATGATTTGTCCTGTGATTTTTGATGTACCGTCTCCGTATGTTCTAAACGCATCCGGTAATCCTGGTGCGTTGATTTCTTTTGTCATTTTGAAGGAAGACAATTACCCTAAGTGGGCCACCGAGCTTCGCAACTCCTTGCATGCCAAGCAAAAGCTTGGTTTCATCGATGGCACCATTGTTAAACCTACCGCAGAACCAGATCTCCCAAGTGGCTGGCTGCAAATTCTATGATCGTTGTATGGATACGAACATCCATTGATCCCCGGATCAGATCTACCATCTTGTTCATCTCGAAAGCATATTTGTTGTGGGAAAGCTTGCGTGATCGTTTCTCTGTTGGGAATGGAGTGAGAAAACAATTTCTCAAAGACGAGATAGCTATGTGTAAGCATGATGGTAAACTTGTGTTGGAATACTTTGGTAGTCTTTCCAAGCTGTGGGAGGAGCTTCAAAACTACCAGAGTCAGCGTGTGTGTGTGTGTGTTGCTGCCGCTGATATTGCTTAGGAACGTGAAGATGACAGAGTCCATCAATTTCTCTTTGGATTGGATCTTCCACGATTCAATCAAATCCGCTCAACAATTACGGGTGAAGATCCATTACCTTCGCTGAATCAAGCATATTCTTGGGTCATTTGTGTAGAACAAAATCTCAATCTTGCTCGCAACAAGGAAGTGGTTTGTAGTGATGCTATTGGTTTTTCGGTTCAAAACTCCTCTGCAATTCAAGTCGCTACTACTTCTGGACTAAAATCATGAGATCGTTCCTCTCTTCATTGCACTCACTGCAAACGCCAAGGCCATCTTGTTAGTGAGTGTTTCCAGCTTCATGGTTTCCTGGACTGGTACTATGAACAAGGATGTGGAGAGAATGCATCATGCAGGGGGTTCGAGTAAAGGACAAGGTGTAGAACGTGGAGGCAGACCACCACCATCGAGTAGACGTGGCCGTGGTTGTGCTAATTCTGCTCAAACAGAGAATGTTGACTAGATAACTTAGCTCATTAATCTCCTCCAAGCGCAATGACCATATACTTGTGGTGAAAATTTATCGGGTAAAACAACTCTAGCTGATGTAATTATAGATACTGGAGCTTCACATCACATGACGGGTGATGTGACCCTCCTTCATGATATAGTTGATATTATCCCATCACCGGTTACGTTCCCCGACGGCACACATTCACGTACTACTCAACGTGGAAAATTGGTTTTGGCCAATAATTATGAACTACTTGATGTTCCGTTTGTCCCAAATTTTGATTGTACACTCATTCCAGTTGCCAAGTTGCTCAAGAAAACCAGTTGTATCGTGATCTTTACTGACACCTTATGCTTTTTGCAGGACCGCTTCACGAGGACTTTAATTGGGGTGGGTATAGAACGTGATGGAGTGTATTATTTTACCGGGATTCATGCTGCTTGTGTTTGCAAGGTTTCGAAACAATCTTCTTCCGCTGCCTTGTTTGCAAGGTTTTGAAACAATCAACGGCAGAAGCAGAGTACATCGCCATGTGTAGTGCAGCAAATCAAGCCGTTTGGTTACAACGACTCGTGAAGAAGTTTGACTTCAAGATTGAAGAAGGAGTTCCTATTCTATGTGACAATAAATCGGCAATTGCTATTGGAAAGAATCCGGTGCAGCATAGAAGAACAAAACACATTTTGATCAAGTATCATTATGTACGAGAAGCAAAGCAAAAGAAACTCATCAAGTTGGAATATTGTAAAGGAGAGGATCAACTTGCGGACATGTTTACCAAGGCGATACGAGGATTTCGTTTTGAAGACTTAAGGAAAAGGATTGGAGTGACAACGAGATATTATTAAGGGGGAGTGTTGGATTATAATCATATCACATTTATCTATCTAAGTTTAGGATTACATAATTCACATAA
>OVAX01003783.1:0-17141 GCA_900406405.1 Lepidium africanum | reverse complement strand
GCAAAAGACTCGGAAAGACTCCAAAAACACATAAAAGACTCTATAAAAGGACTTATATCATTGCTGAAAAACCGGAAAAACCATGATATATCACTGAGTTCTCGGACCATTGTCCTTGTATCATAATGTTATCATCTTGGCCTCCTTCCTACGGTTCCAAAGCTTTCAAGATGTTTAATCTGATTATGGCGCTTCCTTCTTTATGTCCTCTGGTTCAGCGTGTTTGGGAGTCTTTTGGAGGTGAGGTTTGTGATCTTAAAGACCTTTGTTTAAGACTAAAAACTCTCAAGAGACCTCTAAAACTACTCTCAAAGGATGCCACTTATGATTTGGAGAATAAGGTTGTCGAAGCTAATTCTTTATTAAAAGCGCTTATAGCCTCTTTGAATGACCCTTCAGAATCTAACCTAAATCAAGAGCACCTAGCTCGGGAAAATTGGTTGTTGTTATGTGCAACTAAGGAGAGTTACTTCAGACAGAACTCAAGGATAAAGTGGTTGCAAGAAGGAGATCAAAATACCTGATTTTATCATCGTATCTCACGGATATGTAATACATATAATGTTGTCATGTTTCTCACCAAACCTGATAGGTCAAGGACGATCTTGCTTCAGGAGGCGCATAACTTAGCTATTGATCATTTCTCGGGAATCCTTTGCTCGGTGAAAGGAGCTTATCTTCCTTATCTCAGCATCTTTCTTGATCAGCTAAATCTACAAGACTGCTCTAAGTTCCAGTCTTCTATGCTTTGCTCAAAGGTTGACTTATGAAAGCATTAAAAAGTCTTTATGGAAAATGCCTAGGAGTAAAACTCCTGGTTCAAATGAACTCACTGCTAAGTTTCTTAAAGAATCGTGGAATATTTTGGGTTCAAATGTTGTGAAAGGGATTAGGCACTACTTCTCTTCTGGTTTCATGCTGTTAGCTCTTAATGCTACATCTATTGTCCTTAATCCTAAGAGACTAGGGGTCAAATGAGCTTAAAGATTTCTGACCAATCTCTTGTTGTAACACAGTTTACAAGCTGATCTCGAGACTTCTCTCCAATAGGTTAAAGCGCACTCTCCCTACGGTAATTGACCCTAACCAAACTGCCTTCGTAAAGAATAGATTACTCCTTAAAAATTTTCTCTTTGCTTCTAAAGTTTTACAAGGTTATCATAAGCATTCCACTTCCCCTAGCTTTTGACTCCATTCATTGGGATTTTGTGCTGCGTGCATCCAGTAGGAATTGAACCTACGAATTCGCCAATTATGAGTGCTAGCTACTTTGAAAGCCTAGAAGATTCCAGATCATATCATAGCATGGATTCGGGTATTGTATTACCACTCCTTATTACTCAATCAGCATGAATGGTATTACAAGTGAATATTTCAAAGGAAGATCGGGTTTACAACAGGGCGATCCTCTATCCCCTACGATTTTTGTTATGGCAATGAATTTCTAAGTCATATGTTGAACCGGGCTGCTAGAGATAATATTTTTAAGTTCTACCCAGGCGGCGAAGCTCCTCAACTCACCCATTTATCATTCGCGGAGATCTTTTGATCTTTACAGAGGGTACAGCCTCTTTTCTCACTAGTGTTTTCACTATCCTATCACAATTTGAGCGTATGTCTCGTGTTTCGGTAAATATCCAAAAGACATCCATGTTTTTCTTTAGTGTGTCGCACCATGTTTTCCAAACAATAGAGAGGAAATTTTCTCTTTCAACGTGCTCTATGCATGTGCGGTATCTGAGACTTCCACTGTGTTCAAAGAGATTGTTTGTGACTGACTATGATCCCTTGATTTCCAAGATAAGGTGTAAAATGAATGGATGGATGCATCGTCATTTAAGTTTAGCATGAAGACTGTGTCTGTTATCTTCCTTGATCTCAGGCATTATTGGGGTTTGGAAACCTGATTTCTTCCTTCCCAAGAGGGTGATAAAGCAGATAAATACACTTTTTACCTCCTTTATGTGGTATGGTTGTCTTGAAAAATCTACACAACACAAAGTTGCTTGGGATAAAGTTTGTACCTCAAAGTTGGTGGATGGTTTAGGTCTAAAGGCTATCTCCCTGTGGATGGACACTTGCGGGCTCAGACTGCTGTGAATGATCTTCTTTAGGGAAGGGTCAATTTGGGTTGCCTGGATTCAAGCAAAGTATTTGAGGATGAAAAGTTTCTTGGCGCTTAAGGAAAACATTGGGACCTTTTTATGTTTTGCAGGATTTAAAAGCTGAGATCTAAAGCTTTAGACTTCATTCAAATACATATTGGTAATTGAGACCCAACTTTCTTCTGGTGGGATCCTTGGTCTTCTTTTGGAAAACCAAAAAACTTTTTTCGGATCAGGGCTGTTATCTTTGGGGAATCCCTCCTAATGTGTTGGTATGTGATGTGTTCTCTCAGCAAGGTTGGAACTTTCCCCATGCGAGAACTGAAAAACAATGAGTCTGATCATGTTTCATGGTCAATAAGGGACAAACAATATCAATATTTTTGCTCAAAGAATAAAGGTGATGCGATTGGACCTTCCCTCCCAGAGGTACCTTGGCATACTTTGGTGTTGAGCAAAGCAAGAATTCATGATCATGCCACCACAATCTGGTTATTTGTGTTGAATAGGAATCCCAGATTTGACAAGTTTATTTCTTGGGGATTAGATGTTGAGCTAACTTGCATCCTCTGTGGAATGAATGGAGAATGAATCTAGAGACAACTTGTTTTTCAATTGTCAATTCTCAGAAGCTCTATGGAGTAATTTATTGTCTAAGCTCTCCATTTCCTACTTTCCTCTTGACTGACATGATATTCTAATTTGACTTATAAATGCTACCTCTTCTAGGTGGACCTCTCTAGCTCTCCTCCAAGCGTGGCAAGCCGACATCTTCCATATTTGGCATGAACAAATTTGACATCTCCATGATGGCCTCACTCGTAACTCGGATGTGGGGTCAGGAAAATAATGTGGGTGCTTAGTAACAAAGCTATTGCCCTCTCAAATCTGGGCCTCCTCTCACTTCATTATAGGCAGCGTAATGAATTGTTTCTTTACTTTCTCAATTGTTTAGTGAAGTTTCCTTTCATTCCTTCTTTCTCTCTTTCTGGTTCTGGTTTTGATACTATGTAACAAACCTTTTAATTATTATGATAGAATTTTTTCTCAACTAGCTTAGTGGCTTTTAAATCTCGTTCCTATTACTGTAGTTAGGAGCTTTAATCCCCGATGCCTTGAAGATTTGTAAAGTGACTACACCACTGAGCCACCTATCCTTGGCAATTATTATGATAGCTTTTTAACAAAAAAAAAATTAATGGTTTGAGGCAATATAGTTTTAGGCACACATTCAAATTTACTATATTAAGACAAATGTTAGGCGCCAAGAAGTAGGTGGCCCAGTTGGCTTGTCCATGATCTAGTTTAGCATCAGGTGGAGGGTTTAAATCCCGCCAGCTCCAGTGGGAGTAATTTGGGTATGGATCGGGCCTTTGTCGATCCCATTAGAAAAAAGAATGAGTAAGGTTGAAAAAAAAAAAGAGAGACAAATGTTAGGCGTTTGAGAAAAATGGAAAATATCAAAAGCTTTCTCTCTCACTAAATTGCAGATATACCAAAATTAATGTCGGTTTACTGTATACCAGTTAAACTTAAACCACCTAAATTTAACCAAAAGGTAAAAAAAGCTAACTAAACCCAATTCCATCTAAAACTAAACCAATTTCAAACTAAATCCAAAAAAAAATTCTTAGCATTCTAATCTTGACGAACGCTAATACAAAGATGAACCTTCTTCATCGTGTCTCTTGCCTGACAAAATCCTCACTTTAATAACTTCCTCACCCCAGTGTCGTACTTAGGCATAATGAGGCTCAAGGCAAGCTTAAAAAATGTGGCATTTTTATGGTGAAAGTAAAACAAAAGTAATAATAAATGTCTTTAAATTATACATAATAGTGTTAATAAAAACCCAAAACTAAAGCAATTTTAAAGCATAATTTTTCTTTCTTTCTTTCCTATGAAATCATTCACCATACTCATATAATCGAGCTCTCTTACTAGTTCTGATGAGGGCTTCGGAGGAGAGATCCTCAGATATGGACTTGTGGGAAGACCTTGGTGAGTTGATTCTCTCAAGAACTAGCGATGACGGGAAAAAGAAAGGTTTTGTTGTCGAATCCTCAAACAACACACGACCTAGATTCCTTGAATCCACAAGTTACTAAACTCGCAACATCATACTAGCCTAAGAAATCCACCTAAGACTCGAAATGACAAACACAAAGACACATTCTTTGTAGAAAAACTCAAGGTTTATCGATTTTACTTAAAAGTTACTTCGTAATACAAAGAGATGAGTTGAGCTTATAAAGACTCAGCCTTACAACGGTCTAATGACTAAAATAGAAAGGAAATAACTCAAATTAAGTGATTAAACAGACAAGTAATGAGGGCCGTCGATCTTAGAGCCGTTAGAGAAGATATGACGATCGGCCGGATATGGAAAGTCTTCAAGAGGGAGGATTCTCCTAATCCTGTGAATGTTGGAGCATGGTGAGACTTCCCCGGATGATTCTGAGTGGCTTAGAGAGGCTCCTGGTTGCCACACATAACTCTGAATTCCCTTGAAGCAAGTTGATCTCGGACCTTCCTTTAACAGCATCGGATTAGAGCTTTTTCTTGTTGGTGGTGTATCTGGTGGATCTGATGGTGAATTGATGCGTTCTTGGGCTTGTTGGAACCATGAAAGGCCCAAAAATAACCTCCAAGTGGTTTGAACTGAAGGCCGCACCTGAGTTGGGCTGTGTAGCTCAATCTTTGGCCTTGTCTTACAGTTGAGTTCATTACAGATCCACCAACTTGTAAAATCCATATCTTTTAGCTCAGAGCTTCTTTTGGGCTGATTCCACTTCGAGAAGATAGATGAATGAGTCAAAAATCCATATAATATTGACTTGCAAATTGGTTCGTCCTGGATCGTTTGGAAAGCCTCAAAGAGTGATCGCATGTCCTGATTGGAGTCCAAAAATGGCAAGTGCAGCCTTTGTTGTGAGCTGGGATGTGATTATTGTAGGCTGTTCAAGCTCATTTATGTTGTTTGTGATCTTCATGGTAGGCTCGGCCAAGTTGTGTTGGTTAGATTGCTTCTCGTCTAGACCTTCTCGGATTATATCATCTTCGGGTAGATCTTTGCGGTCGAGGAGCCCATCATTTCTTCCCCCTTCAAGACGTTTTGTTCTCAAAAATTGTTTACCTACACATAGAGAAGGCAAGTTAGTTTCAGTTTTATATATAGGGTTTAGAAGCTTACCTCCCAAGTATTGCTTATTGCGGCTTGGATTTAGGATTTTCTTTTTGTCGGGTGGTTCCTCCTTGATTAGCAATGAATAGAGAATATTTTTCCAAGGCTTGGTGTTGGTTTCTTTGATCTAAGGATCTCCTTGTAATCTGGATGTTTCTATGGCCTTGGAAGTGTATTCATGGTTCATTTGTGGCCATTCTCCACTAGCCTTGTTCTCTATGCATTCTCCTTTGACTAACACTTGTTGATGGCTATCCGGTGGTTCTTCTTTGATCAGCAAGACGTCTTCAATGTTTGCTGTCTCCTTTGTAGCTCCTATACCTGTCTCAGCAACACTTGGCAAATACAAGTGCATTATAACTGGTTTTTGAAAGACAAAGGAAGTGGGAGATACATCATCGTTTAACCGTTCTTCCTTAGGTAATGGAGGAACAACAAGTTCCAATTTAGCTTCAGCTAAGGGTACTTGTTTAAATTTCTTTTGAGCACATGATCCTCTCTTTAATTTCTTAAGAGATTCAATGGTACAATCAATGGAATGTAGAGTTTCAATCAAATCTTTGGAAGTACTTACCTTGGCATCATTCGGAAATGGATCAAGACTTAGGTGTTGTTGCTCTTGGTCCAATTTCTTTCTTGTTGGACAAAGCTTGGCTATGTGTCCTTTCTTTTTACACCTATAACACATTAGTTCTAAGGAACTTTTAGAGGACAAACACTTACCTTGGTCATTTGCTTTGGTGTTGTTCACATATTGAACAATTTTAGGTGTGAAATTGCCTTGACTTGCTTTCTTTGTTGGGTAAGTGGATTGATTATGTTTACTCAACCTTCTTGCTGAATATTCCTCATACATAATCCATTTTAATTCTTCCCATGTTTTGATTTTAGGCTCTTCGTAGTGCCACCGTTCATTTGCCTCTTTCCTCCACTATTTCAATGCTTCTCCGTGTAAACCGTTTAAGGCACATGAGAGCTTTTCCTTCTCGAGAGTCTTGTATCTCCAGAAATATTCTTCCATATCATCTTCCCATTGTATATAATCCTCTGTTCCTGAAAAAGATGGAAGTTTAGGACCACATAAATAAAAGTTATAACTTACACCGATATGTGGTTTAGGACGTAATATGTGGTTGGTATAACCTTGCACTCTAGGTGCTAAAACTCCATGATTGTAAGGCTTCAAGTCACATCTAGGAGGATTCTTGTAGTGATAAAATTCCACATCATGGTCAGATTCATCCTCATAACTGAATTTAGATTCAGTTTCGTTGCACCATGGTTTGGATTGACGTTTGTGGGTGTAGCCTTGGTGATGGTCTGGTGGCTCAGGTTCAAGCTCTTCCCCATGAGGCTCCCCTTCATATTCACACTCATATTTATCCTCAAGCCAATGTTCTCCACGTCCTTCATGGTTGTTGTCCACGTATTGTTCTTCTTCTAGGCTCCAATCGGACTCATCAAAGTATAACTCCACATTTTCCATGTAGTAAGCCATTGGAAGTACTTGCACAAATCAGAGACCAACAAAACAAATATATCAAATTCTTTCCAATTAATCAAAAGAAGTACAAGATAAAAAAACGATTTTTTTTTTGAACAATGAACCAATCAAAAGAACAAAACAGAAACAGAATTCGTGTTTGGTTTTCTTTTTATCAAATAAAATAGCAAACAACTTTGAAAAATCAAAGCAAAACTTTTTATGGGTTTTCTGGGTTTTAAAATAACTAGAACAAAAGGAATTAGATTTTTCTGATTTTTTATGGATTTTATAAAATTGAAACAAAACAGATGAAATAAACCTTTTATGGGTTTTTCGGTTTATAAGAAACAAAAACAAAACAACAACAATAAAAGAGAAAAGGAACGACTTCCCTGGATGTTGGAGCATGGTGAGACTTCCCTGGATGATTCTAAGTGGCTTAGAGAGTCTCTTGGTCGGCACACATAACTTTGAAGTCCCTTGAAGCAAGTTGATCTCGGACTTTCCTTAAACAGCATTGGATCGGAGTTTTTTCTTGTTGGTGGTGTATCTGGTGGATCCGATGGTGGATTGATGCGTTCTTGGGCTTGTTGGAACCATGAAAGGCCCAAAAATAACCTCCAAGTTGTTTGGACTGAAGGCCGCGCTTGAGTTGGGTTATGTAGCTCAATCTTTGGCCTTGTCGCGCAGTTGGGTTCATTGCAGAACCACCAACTTGTAAAATTCATATCTTTTAGCTCAAAACGTCTTTTGGGCTGATTCCACTTCGAGAAGATAGATGAATGAGTCAAGAATCCATATAATATTTACTTGCAACTTGGTTCGTCCTCGACCGTCTGGAAAGCCTCAAAGAGTGATCGCATGTCATGATTGGCGTCCAAAAATAGAAAGTGCAGCCTTTGTTGTGTCTTAGTAGGCCAGAGCTGGGATGTGATTATTGTAGGCTGTTCAAGCTCATTAATGTTGTTTTTGATCTTCATGGTAGGCTCGGCCAAGTCATGTTGGTTAGATTTTTTCTCGTCTCGACCTTCTCGGATTATATCGTCTTCGGGTAGATCTTTGCGGTCGAGGAGCCCATCAAGTTCCCTCTCAGTTGACATTATAGCCAAACCATTCAACCTATCTTGTGACATAGTTGATTGAAGATAAGACTTTATCAATTTCAACTTTGAAAAGCTTCTTTCTGTAGAGGCAACTGAAACAGGAATTGTCAACAATATTCGATAAGCAATCCAAGAGTCTGGAGAGCATCCTTCTGCTGTTTTCAAAAAATTCAGCACTTCAATAGGTCTCTTATAATCTCTTGGTAAAACCTCTCATAGAACTTTTAGTTCAAAGAACAGATCGGTCCCATTAACGTATAAATGACTTCCATGTTTAAGAGAAACTTCAAGATTGATGCAAGATTTCATCAAAATATCATCACTTGTCCCATGCAATTTCCTTACATAAAAAAAAAACCAAATGTTTGTTTGTACTTTTGAAACTGTTCGAATCTTGCTTGAAGAGAACACAGAGCTTGATCCATGACTTGAATGAAGTAAGAAGTTCTAAAGCTCTCTTCTGGTGACAAATCTATTGTCTCATTTGCTTTTTCCGAATCTTCATCAAAATGTTTTTTTCTTCTTATGACACGCTTAGCCTTTTTTGGGAATACAATTTCAATCTCCATAGATTTAGCTATTTGTGTAGCTTCAAGTTTTGCTTCCTCAAAACATGTATCTCTGTATTTTTGGAAGTAAGAAACAAGTCCTTTTAGCTGAGCAATAGTAGAACTAATATCCATGTCTTCAGACTGTAAGTATTTGCTTACGGTGTTAACAACAACTAATAGATTGTACCAAATTCATGTGTTTCACTTGTGGCAAGACACTCATAACATCATATTGCCTTGACACATGCAACATGATTCTCCCAACGAGTTTAAGATAAATTCGTAACTGTCAACCCTCCCACCATATCTTCAAGTATTTTCCATCGCTTAGTTGAAGATGGAAACAAATGATAGATACGTTGAATAATCCCAAAAAATGATATCACTTTTGTAGAGCTAGTCGCCATATCACATAATGCAAGGTTAAGGCTATGACATCCACATGGTGTATAAAACGCACATGGATTAACATCAAGAAATCACTTTTGTACTCCTTTATGTTTTCCCTTCATATTTGACTCGTTACCATATCCTTGTCCCCTAACATTATCAATACTCAAATCTAGAGCAACCAACACATCTTGAATCTCATGAAAAAAGTCCTTCTCCTGATGTGTCACCTACTTTCATAAAATGTTAGAAAAAACTCTTCTACCTTGACTAAATTTGAGGAAATATCAACGCATCTAATGATCAGAGTCATTTGCTCATGATGACTAGCATCTGGAGTGAAATAAATAATGACTGAAAAGTATTTTGCACATTTGATCTTCTTGATGATCATATATTTTATCTCCTCGGCTAACATTGCTATCACCTCATTCTTAATTCTATTGCTGAGATAATGATAACGAGATTCACCATCTTCAAAACACCTAAGATGTTCTCTCATAATGGGATCCCAATCAGCAATCATCCAGTAAAGCTTATAAAGTTTCCATTGCCATCTTCTCGTATCTTTTCATGACTCCCATGAAATGCTAAATTTTGTTTAGCAAAAGTCTTTACCAATGAAAAAATTCTGAGCAACACATATTTTCAATGACTTTTCTCTTTATTGAGCTCATCATGCACATGCTTATCAATGGTTTTCTTTTTTTGTAGCCTCAAATCCAGTTCCGTCCACTTACTCATGCACAACACACGACCATAACTTTTTTGATGCTTCTTAATTCTCTCCAAAATTTTTTTCCAATCTTGTACACCTATAGATGCTAGCTGAACAGCAGAGCTTTCTTTAGTAAACAACTTACAACATAAACAAAAAACTCTATTTAGTTTTTTTTTGAAAACACAAGCCAACGTCTATCTTGTTTCTCTTCATTACTAAGCTCTCTTGTATAATATGAATGAGAAAAATGTCTACCACCAATCTTGTCTCTTGGAAATTAAAAGCCAAATTCCTGTCTTGGCGCATGTCCTTTCTTAACCGTGAAATCTCGCCATTGTTGATCAATTTTTTTTCCAATTTGCAGGATCACAAATATCAGAACTTTCATGATGCTCTTTAAATTCAGAATAATTCTCATCATTTTGCTCAATCTTATTTTCATCCTCAACAACATCTACATTCTCATCTTCTCGTGCTTCCACATTCTCATCCTCTTGCTCATTTATATTTTCATAACCAACCATATTTTCATCACACCCACCACCATCAGATAGTTTAGTTTTCTTTACATACCTTAGCATAGAATTTTGTTGAGATTTTAAGAATTCCTCTAATTTTCTTTTTTTGCTTTTTCTTATCCCATTCAGGAGTGTGTTTTCTTGTAGGTACTGGAGGCATTCTGAAATTTGTAAAAGAAAATGAATGTAACAAATCAAATTTAAAACACACTTGGATCTAATTGTATACGACTTAATTTTTGTTAAACTAACAACTTTAGAAATCATCATTTAACAGTTTTTAAAATAAGATCACGAGAAATATATTTATACTTACTTGCCTAGTAGCTGGTATAGAATTGAGCTCGTAGTGACGATCGCTTTGGCTGATTGGCTTTATTCGACGTGTTGAAAGAAAACGAAAGAAAAAAGATGCAGACTCAAAACTCAAAAGTGTTTGTCCCTTCTTTGTTTCCAAATAAAATAATATTTTACTTTAATAAAAACTGAATCGTTTCCTTGTTTTGTTGGGATTCACTTTTGACGATCTATATTCCTTTTAACTATTATTTTATTATCATTAAAAAGTTTATTTTCTTTTCTATTTATCATTTAGTCATAATATATGTGGGCTTGTGACCTTATTTCTATACAAATATAAAAGTGGGCTTAACAAACGTGCAAAGAACTCAACATATCTATCATATTACTAAAACTCATAATGAATCTTATTAAGAACCAAATATTGCACTATTAATTACTCAATTCTAATTCAAGCTAAACCAAACGATGCTTGAATGTAAATAATATAAAAACTTAAATGATTTGCAAATAATATTAAAAGCATCAAGCATTAGGAATTCATCAAGAAATAAAAATCTAATCAGGGAAATTATTCAGGGTATGTTTAAAACCAATTCTCGACTTTGAACATAGAACTCTAATAGACCCACTATTGTGGTGCTTACTATTCTATTTAGCAACCTAGAAATCCTAACTGTCGTTGGCTCTAAAGATGCAAACAAGCATTATCGAATGGGTGCAATTGGTCCACAACTAGCCTTAACAATCAATTGTCGTTGGTTAAGATCTAGTTGCTCATCTACACTAGTTCAGGTGTCTAACAGGCTTTTGGAAAGTTAAACAACCTAGAATCATAGATTATGTGATCAAGTTAATCTAAGCATTACACACAGTTATAGATGGATAATTTCTAATAATCAAACCCTATTTATTCCCTAATCATCAATTCCTAAATCCCTAGAAACTCTAAACTTGATTATGAAACTACTCAGACATAATTAAAGTAGAAACAACAAAAAAGATGAAGAGAAACATGAAATTGCAATTAAAATCAAAAGAAGGTTTAGAAATCTTCTCAAAAGTATGGAGAAAATCTTCTCCCTTGCTTACAGAAAGTATCTCAGCCGTCTTATGAAAAGTTATGCTGAACAAAATAAAATAGAAAAGGTTTTATAGGTCTAAAAACTTGCAGGTACTAAACAGGAAAACTTAGGTTTATTTCTTGCAGCTTCGAGGATCGATCGATCCAAGTATTGATCAATCAATCAGTGATGAATGGTCGATCTCCAACTACACTTGGTCGAACTCCAGGACGGGCGTATGATCCTTCGAAAAGTTGGATCAGTCGATCCTAGGATGCAAGGTCGATCCGCAGGTCAGGCATAGCTTCTGATGATGAGACGATCGATCAATCTCCCATGGTTGGTTGATCTTCATGTTGTGTGTGGCTCTCACTGAGAAGTATGATCGATCAATCAAGATGATGACCGATCGATCAGCAATAATCTGTTGAAACTCCATAAACTGCTTCGATTCGTTCCAATCCATGCTCCGCGGGTATAATCCAGATTAAACCTGTTTTTCATCTGAAAAGACTCTAAAACATAGACAATGACTCTAAAACATGCGAATTAATGAGCTTAAAACTCATAAAAATGAGGTACATCAATTCCCCGAGACTTAGTTTCTTGCTTGTCCTCAAGCAAAGAAAGAAAAGGCTAATAGAAAGATGCAACCCAAAGAACTCATTCGTCACAAGAACATTGAATATCAATTCCATAGTAAACCACATACTACTTACCTAACAGAATCAAGACCTCCTTGTACTTCCCCCAGGCTTAGCAATTATTCCGGTTAAACTCCACAATCTAAATAAGTGACCCAAATGCACCATACCGACTTCCTAATGTATCTAGGTGTGGTATCATCGAGGGAATATCGATCACAGAACATAAGAGATTCTCTTTCAATCTCAAGATTACCTGTAATACAACGAAAGACACTATGGCACAATGGTTGAGGGGTGTTGTAATTGTTGTCAAGGTAATGGGTTCGATTCCCAGTTTTGTAAAATTTCCAAAAATTATTACTTCTCAAAAAGACGTCGTTTTGACTCAAAACGCAAAAAGTAAAATGCCAAAATGCAAAAAAAAGAAAACACAACAAACCATTTTTGAAATTCAATTACAAGCATAGTAATATGACTAATTTGAAAAGTTGATGTATTAATACGAAGTTTTTAAAAATTCAGGGCACAAAATAATTAGCCGAAAAATTTAAGTATTTTCGGTGTAAATAAATAGATGGGGAAAAACGCAGTCAACCCTTAATTAGTCAATAGATTAAAAGCATTTTCAGCTTGAAAACGTTTGGTGTTAATAGATTCATAACCAAAAGTACTACTTATCTTTGCTTGTACAACTCTATTATTTAATAGACAAGAAATTGTTATTGTTACCTTGGGTAGCTTGACTGATGTACTAGAAGTGCTCCTCCAATCTCATTCATTTGGTTTCTTCTCATCATACTTGTATTTTTTTTTAGCCCTTCTAAGTACATTTCTTATTTCGAAATTTTGTAAAATTGTAAATTTAAGAAACTTTGTTCATGACACCTACTCTGCACAAAATATAATGCATGTAATAAAAATATACTAATTCCCTGCAACTTTTTGGTGGAACACTAAATAATAGTTAGTTAAATTTCATGGTGAAAGCTTTATATATCTTTTTAATAGGTAAGTAATTTGAATTTGTCTCGTGATACTTTCGGATTGAAATCTGTTAGATACTTCTATTAAATTATAGTCCATATATCCATTTATATATAAATTTTTATTGAGATATCAACTTCATTATAATGTCGATTTTATCTTCTCCCTTTAATTTGTTTTGGGATCTCACAATAAGCACAACATAACCACGAAAACATTTGTGGCTAAATAGCAATTACTGACAAAGTTATGAATCATTAAATAGTCAAGATTTAGCCACTAACATGTAACTCCCTTAAATTCTATATGAATGGTTTATTTTTCCAAATTTATACATTGGTTTGGGTTTTCGGCCGCACTTAACTAAACTATATATGCTCAGACTCCGTGGCTAGGTGTAAACGATTAGCGTTTTGCACTTGAGGGGATCCCTAGCTAGACCACTAGACCAAGACCACTTGATTAAGATAAAATAGTATGTGAGATCTTGTTTGACAAATGTGGTTCCATATTTCAAAACTCCTCAAAAAAAAAAAAAAAAAAAAAGAAAAAAAAGAGAGATTATCAAAAAAATGTTTACGTGAGGGTGCAATTGAAGCATTTCAAATAGTTCTACAACATAATATTTTGGTGACAATGTTATTTCTTCAATAAACATATGAGGAAGATAAAATTTACAAGCACAAGAAACAACGATAAGTGAAAAGACAAAGCATTCATCATGTTTTGAACTACTCAAGTTTCCAAGCATGAAGAAAAAGGTAAAATTGTGGTGCCCAAATGTTACCACTACTCTTGCTCGAACCATTTTTGCTCCATGTACTTGTATCACTCTCACCACCACGACCACGACCACTTCCTTCCATGTCTTTCTCTTCCACGGTCTCTGGTTTGAATATAAACAAACCATGTCCTGTTCCTGGTGTACTAAACAACCAATCATACACATCCCAAAACACTTGAACTGGTTGTTTATCTACTAAGAATGTCTCATTCCCTCTAAACTTCCATTGTAGATTCTTTACTTGTACCAACACAATCCCATCAATACTTATCCACATTTCTGGCTCTCTAGGTCCTGAAGTAGAACTCTCAACAATGATCTCATGTTCTTTTCTCCTGTCGTAAAATCTAGCTTTCGTCGAAAAACATTTCTTGCCAAACACGTTTTCTTTCTTGTAGGACAAGGCAGCTTCAACCAAAGCAGGCCTTGATTTTGTCCTCTTAAAAGCTTTCTTCTTGTAATCACCCACCAACAAAACAACCTCTTCCTCTGAGACTAAAGCCATGTAAAAATCTGAACTCGGCTCGGGGCTACTTGTGAATTTTGCAAACTTGAAATCCCAATACACCTCTACTGGATTACCTTCAACCTCAAACGACTTATAACCTTTCTTATTCCAAAAATGCCAAGGCTTGAGATCAACCTTGCAACTGTATTGTATATCACCGTCCAGGCTAGTTATCATAACCGTAAACGAATGGTTCATGAGGTTCTTGGACCATAGAATCGTCACATTCCTCCAAAATCCTAATATATGTGCTTGATAAACACATGTCACGGTGCTTTGAGCCGTCTTATACGTTACAGGATCTTCTGTTATCTTCTCTACGAATTGACTGCTCCCTGTTGATTGTGATCTAAATGACATGATCGCTTAAAAGATAACAAATTTTTTGTGGAATCTGTTTTACATATCAATCAGAGGCTTGTGAATGAAGCCCCTTGTGGATTTTTCAACAGATCCAAAAATTGGAGAAAAGAAACAAAAGAACAATAGAGATCAAATTAAAAAGATAGGTTTTTGGAGATTTGGATAAAGATTAAGAGAAGAGAATAAATTATTGAGGAATGATTGAGAGAAGAAGAGAGAAACATCCATGTAAGGATGATGATGACGCGTAAGGTAGTTGGAAGGATCGAAGTTTTTCATCCTTAAACAAACAGAAAATTGTATTTGTTTTGTCATATCCAGTTGTTCTTTTGTTTTTTCTTTCTATTTTTATTTGGAATAATAATGGTTGACAATTTTTTTTATTATATATAATAACAATTTCTATTTGTCTTCTTCAATGCTAGTTGTCTTTTTTCATTCTTTTTTTTGGCTGAAAATACAACAGAATGGTTCACCCTCTTTTTTTATTGAATGATCTTCTGTTACTTAGTTGGTCCATATTATTAAGAATATATAAAGAGTAATTAATTAGTTGAAGGGAAAAAAAAGGTGATTCTTTATTTTACACTATAGAGGTCTTTATTGGATATTGCATTTTAATGGAGTTGACTATAAATTAAGGTAAAATTTTTGATAAAATTCATTGTTTTTTTTGTTGTTATCAAATTAAATTTTTAAATGATGTATTTTAGAGAAACTATAAGGAATAACACAAAAGTTTACCCAAATTAGTTTTACTTTTGAGCCTATAACACAAAGTCTATGTAAACCTAAACAGGAAGGTGGGTTGGGGTTTCGGGTTTTGGAGGAATTTAACTCAGCCCTACTCGCCANGTTATGGCGGTTGATTGACTTCCCTGAGTCTTTGTTCGCTAAGGTCATGAAAGGGAGATATAATATGAATCGATGTCCACTCACAACTATTGTACCGGTTAATTCTTCTTATGGATGGAGGAGTATTACCTCTGCTAGGTCTCTAGTGGACAAGGGCAAAATAAGAAAAATTGGAGACGGTCGATCTATAGCGGTGTGGAGGGACCCATGGATACCAGATATTCACCCACGAGCGGCTATTGATATCGATCCAAGCATATATCCGGATCTTACAGTAGATCAATTTATTGATTCTCAAACCCGATCTTGGAGAAAGGTTTTACTATGTCAATATTTCATTCCCTCTGAAGTCCACCTTATTCTGGGTATCCCGATTCCACGCCGGGTTCGATCAGATTATTGGGGTTGGCATTATTCAAAATCAGGTCGTTATTNCTCTGAAGTCCACCGTATTCTGGGTATCCCGATTCCACGCCGGGTTCGATCAGATTATTGGGGTTGGCATTATTCAAAATCAGGTCGTTATTCAGTCAAGTCTGGATATAAACTAGAGGAAAGTAGCTCAAATCTACACTTGGCTTATTATGGGCCAAATTTTTGTGCATTATATTCAAAAATTTGGCAACTGGATTGNCTATGGGCCAAATTTTGTGCATTATATTCAAAAATTTGGCAACTGGATTGTCCGAATAAGATAAAACATTTTATTTGGCAAGCGCTATCAGGATGTGTTGCTGTTAAGATGAATCTGTCTAATAGANGATAAAACATTTTATTTGGCAAGCGCTATCAGGATGTGTTGCGGTTAAGATGAATCTGTCTAATAGAAGAATTAGCAGTGATTCGAGATGTAGTAGATGCGGGGTGGAGGAAGAGACGATTAATCATATCCTGTTTGAATGTCCTCCGGTAATTCAAACATGGGCATTATCTTCTATTCCCTCACCCGTTGATGTTTTTCCGGGAAACTCCATTCGGTATAATCTGGATTTTCTGCTCTCGCGAATTCATGATTCCATGAGTGGAAAAGTTTTTCCTTGGTTGATATGGCTTCTATAGAAGGACAGGAATGAGAACTGCTTTGCCGGGACGAGTACAGACCCCCGAGTGTTGCTAGTTCAGGCAGAGCAAGAAATGACAGAATGGATGCAAGCAAAGTGTCGAACAAATCATGTATCCCAATATGGATTACGAAGCTCGGATTCGAATTGGTCAGAGGTGTCTCTCCCTTTAACCGTGGACCCATCTTTTGCGGGTTATAGATGCNTTTTTGCGGGTTATAGATGCTTCCTTGATGCCTCTTGGAAAAGTTCTGACCCTGTTTCGGGTCTGGGGTGGATTTGTTTTTCGGATAATGCACATGGAGATTGTCTGGGAGCACGACAAATTCGGCGAAGTCTCTCGGCATTGCACTCGGAGGTGGAAGCTGTGCTATGGGCANGAGATTGTCTGGGAGCACGACAAATTCGGCGAAGTCTCTCGGCATTGCACTCGGAGGTGGAAGCTGTGCTATGGGCATGGAGTCTCTGCTCCTTTACCAGTTCTTAGATGTGGAGTTAGCTACAGATTGTTCGGATG
>OVAX01003782.1:3138-17142 GCA_900406405.1 Lepidium africanum | reverse complement strand
GATGGATATAAATAGTAAAACGGCAAAACACCAAATTTGGTGCGTGGGTTGGAGATGGCCTAAGATTAAGTATGACAATTGAAACATTTAAAAAATCTCATTACATGTCAATAGTTTTTCACTGATTTTTTTTAAGCTAATGGCAAACCGCAATAGAATATCTAATCTTTGAACCTAAAACTAGTAGAATTCTCTATAAAAAACTTGAGTATTAGTGAAAAAAAAACTTAAGTATATGAGTTGAAACCTAACTAATTTTAAAGAGATAACATCAACTACTAATTTAACTTTAAACATATATAGATTGGTTTTGTGGAGATTTCGATCATCAAGTAATTTGGTTTTGTGTCGAGTCTTATTTGTAGTAGTCTAATTTTAGATTTTCCTTGTGTGAGAATCTTTTGGCTTTATAATTCAGGGTTTAGTTGAAAATATTTTTCATTTTTTGCCGGCTTATATAATATGTCAATGTATTTGTCGTTTTTGTTAATCACTTAGATGAAAGAAAAAAAAAATAACATCAATTTAATTTTTGTAGATACCCAACCTAAAACCGACGAATTTATATTTTTGCACTACACTCTCCCTAGCTACGTCCTTGATTCACATGTTATTAGCGGAAACACAATGATCAAGAATTATAGTTTCCTCCATGTTTTGTATAGATAGAAGGGGCTTGTTAGGCTAGAAGTAAAAAAGCTTTGGTAGTTAGAAAGTCTAAAGAAAATCGTTGAAGCCAATCAGTTACTTGTTTCTGGTGAAATGATGGAAGTTGGAGCTTTGTGATGATGGCATTTAACAAGTGGTGTATAGTTGGAACGACATAAGATGCAATTGACGTCTGCTAAAGCTTCTCCATCTTCTTCTTTTTTCAAGTTTTGTGTTTTAAAGTACAAAAAGTTAGGCAATGAATTCTTTTTTTTTTTTTTGATAAAGATGTGAATATCATTTAAATGAAAATCTACCTTTACAAGCTATTCTTTATACAACTCTGCTCAAAAAAAGTAAAAAACAGAGTGATATACCAAAAGACATAGATGCTTTACGCCAAGCGAAGCCAATGTTGCATTAGAAGAGAGAACTGTGTAATCGGTTGGTGAGAATTGTGTCTCTCATAGCTCGGTCAAGCCTTCGGAATATGATATCTGAAGGAAGGGAAATCTGATTGTGCAATCGTTGATTTCTCTCCCGCCATATGAGATCAATGAGAATCTGTGAAATGATTCTATTTAGGATAACCGGAGCTGATTGGGCATAGTTTGATGACCACTGATGTAAGCGCTCCATGAGTGAAAAATGATTGGGTTTAAGCCCAGTCTTTGCTGAACCTGTAGCCATAACGATTCACTAAACGAACACTGTAAAAGTAGATGGTCACGTGTTTCAGTGAAACAATCACAGAGGCAACATAACGGAGAAACATTCGTTCCCCAAGATGAAAGCCTGCTTCTCGTTGGCAAGCGATCTAGATTATCCACATCAAGAATGCTAGTCGCTGAGTACACCCTTTAAACCAAACAGTTGAGAACCAGGGCTTGTCATTCTGTTTTTGGCGCTTGATGCTCCAAAGGAGTTTGGTGGAGAAATTATTGTAGTTTCTGCCATTAATGTGCATCAAGTACTTGTCCTCCATTGCATCAGCCGATGGTGGTGAAATTTCTGTGAGAATAGTCTGAACAGTGGTTGAGACATCACATCTAGAAGGTCGAAAAGACCAAGTTTGAGAAGTAGTAACCTCTGCAACCAACGCTGAGAGATGAACACCCAGCTCTGATGGTCCACGTGAACCCATAAATCCAATCAAAGGACTTATAGAGCACCAATTATCATGCCAGAAACTAGCTTGATTTCCATTCCCAACCTGACAATGAATATGTTCTCGAATCAATGGTCTAAGAGCTAATAGATGTTTCCACATCCAAGAGTCCTTTGCTTTTGATTGAATACTCCAAAAACTCTGCCTTTTCAGCCTATGCTCTCTATTCCAAGCCACCCACAATGAGCCACTATTAGAAAAAAGCAACCAAATTAATCTCAATCCCAAAATCTTATTCCACAATCCGAAATCCCTGAGGCCTAAACCACCTTCAGCCTTAGGAAGGCATAACATCTTCCAAGAGACTTTTGCATTGTGTCTTCTATCTATACTTCCTACCCATAAGAACTTGCTACAAAGCCTCTCAATGTTTTTTATGCATGACTTAGGCAATAGAAATGCAGAAAACCAGATATTTATAGTGCCATAAATCACGGAGGTGATTAGTTGTAATCTCCCAGCAAATGACAAAGCTTTTGTGGCCCAATTATTAAACCGAGATGAAATCTGATCAATTAAAGGTGCATAATCAGAAGCTGTAAGGCGTTTGTACATTAGAGGTAGTCCAAGATACCTCATAGGGAGAGACCCTGCTTGGAAACCGAAACTATGAAGCTCTGCTGTTTCCACCTGGTTCTGTCCCGAAACAAACAAATGACTTTTATTCGGGTTGATCTGAAGACCAGACCAAGCTGAAAATTCTTCTAACGTGGCCATTATTTCTCTCAATGAGGAAGAAGTTCCATCAAAGAAAATCACAACATCGTCCGCGAAAGCGAGATGTGAAATTGCTGGATTTGAAGCATTTGGATGGAACCCAATTAGTCCCGCAGATACTTGGCGTGAAGCATCTCAGAAAAATTTCCATGACCATTATAAAAAGATAAGGTGACAGCGCGTCACCTTGTCTTAGACCCCTGTATCCAGGGAAATACCCACAAAGATTTCCATTAACTACCACCGAATAGGTAGGAGTAGTGATACATTCCTTGATGTAATTCCTGAACCGTAAAGGGAGATTAATTGCTTCCAACACAGCCAATAAGAAATCCCACCAAACTGAGTCAAATGCATTTCTGAGATCCACCTTTAGCATTGCTCTTGGAGGTCCCTTATCCAGATTATAACCTTGTGTAAGCTCTGATGCGAGAAGGACATTCTCAACTAGAAGCCTTCCAAGAATAAAAGCTGATTGTGAATGAGAAATAAGAACCGGTAACACCATTTTGAGGCGAGTTGCGAGAATCTTGGCAATAACTTTGTATACCGTGTTACAACAGGAGATTTGTCTAAACTCCGAAATCCTTGTGGCATTTACAATTTTTGGAATGAGAGCAATAATTGTAGCATTCCATTGTCTAAGCAGCGATCCTGAGACAAAGAACTCATTGACAGCCATAGAGAAATCCACGCCAACAATTGGCCAACATGAGATGAAGAAATCTGCAGGATACCCATCTGGGCCAGGTGCCTTATTCCTAGGCAAAGAGACTAAAACGTTTTGAATGTCTGTTAGGGAAACTAGAGCTTCTAGCATCATATACATTTGAGAGGAGCAGCGAAAAGATATTACATCTGCAATATCACCGGCACTACAAGTAAGAGTTGCCATCTCCGGGTTGCCAAGGGAGGTTTTATAAAAATCCTCACAGATAGCCAAGTCACACGAGATTTCTGCTTTAAGAACGACTCCTCTGCCAATGCAAGCCTTAGCCATTTGGCGTGAGCTGCTTTCTCAGCTGATGCATTTGCAGAATTTAGCAAAGCAAGAACTCTTCTTTGGCAATCCTCTAAAACCTGCATCGATTCCTTTACTCTCAGTTCAATAGCAGCGTAGTTGTGTTTTCCAAAGTCCTTGATTAAAGCCTTTGCCCTTTTCAGCTTTTGAGAAAGTATAAACATTGTTGTGCCTGAAATACCTTCTGCCTGCCAAAACTGATTCAGTTTATCAAAGAAATCAGGATTCTGAAGTAGCATATTGAAGAATTTGAACGGTTTTTTCCTGAGCTGAAGCTGAGAGTCAAGAATAAGAGTACATGGACTGTGATCCGAGAAGGATGGCTCAGAGAAATGTCCATAAGAACGTGGATAGAGAGACAACCACTCATTATTGGCCAAATTCCTATCGATTTTCTTTGCTACAGGTCGGGAAACACACTTATTCCACCATGTAAAGTGTAATCCCCTGTATGTTAGATCTGCCAAGCAGGCTGAGTCCAAACAGGATCTGAATTCGTTCATTGCTGGCGATACGGAAAGCCCTTCAGAGTGATCATCCAGATTCAAGGCTTGGTTGTAATCCCCCATCAAGACCCACGGTTTCCCAATAACCTGAGGAGAGATAGCCAAAGCAGAGATTTCATCCCACAGCAACCTACGGTCAGATTCATGATTTGAAGCATAAACAAACGAAAAAATGCAGTCTTGAGATTGTCCCTGCAACTTCACAAGACAAGATATCATTTGGAGAGACTTTGAGATGACCAAAAGTGAAACATTAGGTCCCCATAGTACCCAGATTTTCCCTAGCGGAGAGAATTCGTAGTTACACACCAAGTGCCAATTGTGCAACATGTTATTAACCAAAAACTGAGCTTTATGCTCCTTCACGTGCGTCTCTATAATCGCACCAAAAGAGGGGAGATTGGTCTTATACCAATTCATAAATCCTTTCCTATGGATTTTATCATTAAATCCCCTTACATTATAACAAAAAGCGTCTGACGACATAATTAATGATGATTGGAGAAGCTACACCCCGTGTTGCTCCTAAGTTGCCGTTTACTACGCACTGGAGTAAAATCTTTGTCTTCAATATCGTGCTTTTCATCAACTGCTGTAATGATAAGCGAGGAATGAGGTAAAAAGAGTTGAGGTTCTGTGGGAGCAACTAACCCTGGAGCAATGTTTGGCGGAGCAGGAGTTTTAGAACCAGTTTGAAGACCAATATCAACTGACAGTAACCCACAATCTGGTTCTTCTACGTTAGCTTGAGAGTAAGGCGGACAGAGAGGTCTCTGAACATCATGTTGACTACTTTCTGAAACAGCTTGAGTAGTCACTTTAGAAATTTTTTTAGAGCGATTTGGAGTGCTCGTTTGAGAAGCCATTTCATCTTGAGAAGGAGAATCTAGCGGACTATCTCCCTTAGCAAGAACTAGTGGAGGTAATGGACTTGTCATTCGAGCAACAGGCACAACAGGATCTGCAGCTGCATTTGAAGTTACTGCAATTCTTTTTTCCGAAGGTTTCTTTTTTCTCGGGCATGTCTCAAGCTGATGAGTGGTAGAGTTGCAACCTGTACAGGTTTTTGGTGCGGTTGGGCAACGACGCAGAGAGTGACCCAACTTCTTACACGATGAAATTGTGTGTGGCATCCACGGACTATATACTTTCACACATCTCACCTCTCCCGATTGAGACTTCACATTAATTGATTCTGGGAGCGGCTTCCTTGGGTCAATAATTGTTAACACCCGAGCAACTTCAACATTTAACTTCTTCTGCGTGAAGGGAAGACAGCTAACTGGTTCACCCACCAAACCTGCAATGTGCTCTAGACCTTCAACCAAAAAGAATTCGAAAGGTACATCTCTGATTTCCACCCACACTGGCGCTGCTGTTAATTCCGGTTTTACCAGCTCCACACCCGGAGACCACTTGGCCACAAACATGGTCTGCCCTTCAATTTGCCACAATCCCTGATCGAGAACCCTTCTCCTAGTAGCCTCATTCGGAATTCGGAACAAGTACGCAAGCTCATCAACCTTAGACACCGAGATATCTTTTGATTTGCTCCATATGCCATTTACAATAGCATGAATTGCTCCTAGTTTAGGAGGATCTGAATAAAATTGTCCAAGAACAAAACATTCCCACTCATGTAGATTCTTCTCAATCATAGAGTTTGGAATGGTAACGCACAATTCACCATTCTCCATTAGAAAAGGTTTTCCCTTTTTTTCCATTGTTTTTGCAGAGCCAGCAACAATAGATTTCCATGTTGCTGCAGTCTCCTTGGCTAACTGAGAAGTCGCAGTGGCCTTTACTTCTGGAATAGATGGCTCCGCCGTAGTTGGTACCTGAGAAGTTTTCCCAACACTAGCTCCAATTTCAGAGTTAGGGTTTGTGGCTACAGTGGAATCCACTAATTGCTCTGTAGTTGTGGCGTGAGTCACCTTCAGGTCCGAGGGAATCGGTTGAGGAGAGTCTGGGTTTGGGCTCCGAATTGAGGCCTTAGATACCGACAAAGGAGAAGCATCAAGCGAAGCAGGCTTTGTCGAAGATGAAGAGAAAGAGGAAGCCTTCTTCTTAGTCTTAGTCTTAGACTTAAGACTTTTTGTTCTTCCCCATGAGGAGGGGAGGGCCTTGGTCTAGAAATTGGGTGCGGCACCGGTGTCATAATCGCCTAGAAATTTGAGAGAATAGTCTTAGACTTAGGCAATGAATCTTAATACTTTATTTTGTGCCAAACAACCTAAAATTTTCAAGAATTTATTATCAATTAGTAATGTATATATCCAATTGAGTGTACCTAACCGTTGTTACAACTTCGGCAATTTTGCTACAAAGGAAATGCGTAATTTGAGTTAAAATACGACTTAAAATCAACCTAAATGATCTAACAGCAGTTTGTAATTTAATAACTCATCACTTCAACATTCATCACGTAAATATAATATTTTTATTTAAGTCGAATTTTACGCCAACTTTTGATGGGTCTTGATAGCCTACATACTATACGTAAACTGTTTCGTAAAAATACAAATAAAATACTTATCAACAATATATATATATATATACATACATAATTTTAGAACAAAACTCCATCCATAATCCAAATTAATTCATAAATTTTGTTGCTTAATTTTTATGTACACTGAAGTGAAGTCAAATTCCAGCTGAGCCATTAACACAAATATGTAATCCATCCGACTAAAAAACTTGCATATATATATATATATATATAATGTGTGATAAATAATGTGCCCACCTGCATCATAAATTGGTAAAGGTTTTTTAGTGGTCACATAAAACCATCTCCAACACATTTTTCTATATTTTTACTCTTAAAATAAATTTACTCCATTTTTCCTCCATTTTTTCTCCAACCCATTACTCTATTTTCTACTTTAAAAATAATATTCCACTAGAATTACACCTGTGTTATAATGCAAGATTTGATTGTTATAACTTTTTATAATCATTTTATTTAGGGTGTTAGACTTATATTGATATTTTGGAATATTGTTTTTGAGATGCTTATTAGAGGCCCAAAACCTGAATCGAAATTGATCCGAATTGAAAGAACTTAACCCGACAAAATACCCAAATAGGCATAAATCTATATTTTCAAAAGAGCTGACCCGAAAACTGAGCCGGAACCAAATCAAGAACTAAAATTTAGTTTTTTATTTTTTTTTAATTTTTGAATTTTTATATATAAATACCCGAACCCGAACTTGTATAATACCGAACCAAACTATCGAAAGATAAAAATATTCGGATAAGTCTTAAATCAAAACACAAAAATACTGATTTAGAGATAAACCAAACATGACAAAATACTAGAATGAATTCTATATCTATGTACCCAAAACCTGATTCTAAACCGCAACCAGAATCAAATCAAAAACAAATTTTTACCCGATAATTGTTTATTAAATTTTATTAAGTTGATGTCAAGAGAGTTCCTCAACGTCCACCTCCACCAGGGTTTTGAAGGAAGTTAATGGAGTCTCACGATTCATAATAATCTACTATCTTGTGAATTAGATTAGTACATTGTAAAATATGTTTTAGAAGTTTAAATGATTAATATTTTAATAGTTTTTTCAATAATATGAATTTTAGGTTAATTTTATCTTAAAATTTATAACACGGTCAAAATGAAAGTGTCTCCTACTCTAATATACAAGATGCAAATTCTTTTTTTCAAATTATTGAATATTTTCAATAAAACCCTTTTAGTTTTAATAGTTATAAATTTAACCCATTTGATTTAATTTTAACAATAGTTTTAGAATGTTATAAATATTATCGAAAATCAAACATACATTATTAAATAATATTACATTGCATCACATAAATAGAATAATAAAATACAAAACACTTTTATAAAATAGTTTATTGTAATGATTTTGTGAGTTTATAATTTTTTTAGGTATGATACGTATAATTACAATTACGTATAACACATATATTCTATTAACTAAATTAGTAGTTTTTAAAAAATAAATTAAAAATATATAGTTTTATTAAGATAATTGATACAAATAATTTTGTTTAGGTACAAAATAAAAGAAATTAAAATTTGAAAGATTATTTTGTAAAAAAAATAGTTTCACTCTAAAATGGAGGGATGAATGCAGTAACACTATTCATTTTTCCATTTTGGAGTGAGATATGGAGTAGGTTGGAGTTGGTTTTACTCCATAAATGGGTATTGGAGGGGAAAATGAAGTTGAGTTAGAGATGCCCTAAGTATATAATAGGGAAAATGGCCAATTTCTATTTGAACTTTTCTCGTCGTGCCGAATTCTATATGAACTTTTGGATCCGGTATGTTTTAAGTTTAGTGTAAAAAGTTANTCTATATGAACTTTTGGATCCGGTATGTTTTAAGTTTAGTGTAAAAAGTTAAAATTCTCTACACAAACTTTTTCTTTTGTGCCAAAATACACATTGACCAAACGGGACGTTAGTCAACCGTTAATAATCCGTTTTTTATGACACATGTAATCTGATGTGGCATACTCCAGAAGCGAGTTGGCGGAAAAATGACCAATTTCTCACTCAACTTTTTTAATAGTGTTGATTTCTACACAAACTTTTTCGTTTGTGCCAAACACATGTTGACTAAACGGGCTATTAGTAAAGTGTTAATTATCTGTTTGTATGACACTTATAAAATGATGTGGCATAGATCAGACGTCATGTGGCACTATTGAAAGATAAAATGAAACGATGTTGTTTCATTGTGCTAAGAAAGGAAAAAAACCTAAATTATTTTAAATTCCTAACAAAAAAAATTGACCGACTCTAAAATCTGCAATTCATCTATATATAATAATCAAACCGTCACACATCACCCCCGAAAAAAAGAAGATGAATATCAAAACTGGATAATTTTAACAAAACTTTCAAAAGGAAGATAACATATGTTCTAATGTTTGAAATTTGTAAACTTTCAAAAGGAAGATAAACTAGACAATTTTAACAAAACTGAATAGCAAACTACAATTCATCTGTGTACGCTATGTCTTGTATCTCTAATGGAAACCAATAACCATCAGAGGTACAAGGCTTCCATGGAAGATTAGGGTTAAACCTACTGCCATGCTACACCAGTTTGTATGACACATGTAAAGTGATGTAACATTGTTGAAAGAAAAAGTAAATCGATGTCGTTTCGTTTTGTAAAGTGAGGAAAAAACAAACTTGAGACTTTTGAAAGTTTTGTTAAAATAGTCCAATTTAATCCTCATCGTCTTTTTCTCGAGGTCATGTGTAATCGATTGATTACCATAAACAAATTAATTGCATATTTTTGAGTTGGTAATTTTTTTATGGATTTAGTTCTCATGTTAGGGATTTAAAATAATTTAGATTTTTTTTTTTCGTTTTTTAGCCAAATGAAACATCATCATTTTATTTTGTCTTTCAATAGTGCCACATGACAAGTGATTTATGCCACGTCACTTTATAAGTGTTATACAAACAGATAATTAACGCTTTACTAATAGCCCGTTTAGTCAACATGTGTTTGGCACAAATGAGAAAGTTCGTGTAGAAATTAGCATGATTAAAAAAATTGAGTGAGAAATTTGTCATTTTCCGCCAACTCAGAGTATGCCACATCATATTACATTTGTCATAAAAACAGATTATTAACAGTTGACTAACGTCTTGTGGTCAATGTGTATTTTGGCACAAAAAAAAAGTTTGTGTATAGAATTTAAATTTTTTGCACTAAACTTTGAAAAATACGGAATTCAAAAGTTCATATATAATTCGGCACGACAAAAAAAATTCATATGGAAATTGGACATTTTTCCGTATATAATATACATAAGTATTCAGATACAATGTTTATATATTTATTTTTCTGGTTCGTTTAATTGATAGCTCATAGCAATATAGATGGTACATCTTTATCATTGCGCTAAGAGTTGTTCATCAAACCCAATAAAGAATTATGGACATACATGTTGCTTTTTGACAGATGAATTAGGAGTGTTTTTTTTAAACAAAATTAAGCTATTTTGACCCAAATTTGTTTTAAAGCTACTAGACCCACTTAACAACAATGAAAGCTATGGGATGAAAATTTTAGAATTTTACATATATACCCAAAAATAATATGGATACGCTTGAATTTTCACTGAAATCTATTGTGCATAGACATGTTTATCTACGGATAGATCTTCATTTTCAGGCATTCAAATGAGCCGCAAACATAAATCCATATTTATATAAGGGTGACCAGAAAATTGTGACTTAGTTTCGCATAGCAGATAAATTGAACCTACAAATTTTTTGAAGTCCCAACCCCACTCCTACCACTTGACTATAAGTTCTTTGTTAAATTAAATTCACTGTTAAGTTCATTTAGTGACTATTCATGATCCAGAACTGAATCAACAACACAAATTACAGGAAATGTTATGGCAACAATTTAGCTTAAAACAATGTGGTTGTAAGCAACTTGTGACTTGAGTTGAAGGACATGATTTAACCATGACTGTAGAGTGAAGTAAGGAGTTGAAAACTGGAAGCAAATCTACTAAGCGAGATCATCGTAAATAAGCCAATATTGGGCTTCAAATCTGTAATTGGGCCCAGATCAGTCGAATTATAGTTTGATTCGTCTGTTTTATAAAACTTATTCAAAAAGATAGATTGTCAAAAAAGAAAAACTTACTCAAAATAGATAGATTTTGTCAGCTGAAAATGGACACACGAACCTATACTTCACAAAAATTCCACATTTGGAAACATATTAAGAAAATTTGTTACCTATTTACTCTCTCACATACAATTCAAAATTCTAAACTAAAGAGAGAGGTTTCAGTTATGTCGTGGAGGTCGAGTGGACGGCTTCGGATAATCTGCAAAGAAGAATGATGACCGATGATGGCGATGCTTCACTGCACCCGGTACAAACCGGGAAACTCCAACCGGTTCTTTAGGTGTGGTTGAACCGGAGATAACATTTTGATCCTAAATCACAGAAAGAAGCCTTTAGGTTTTGAGTAGAACATGAAAGTAAAGATAAAAGCTGATGAAATTGTACATGTGGATCAAAAACCTTGGCAGTGATGTGAACATTGTCGAGGTGACGAGAATCAGAAAATTGCAAGAGCAGAAACAAGAGAAGAACTGAAGCAGCATGTATCGAGCTCATTGGTCACAGAAACAATCACAAGGCTTAATGAGACTATATAGAGATTATGAAACGTGAAAGGACTTGGTAGGTAGTAGACACATATATATTAATATGAGCAAGTTTACACATAAGTATTTGAAAGTAGAGAATAAACAAATGTGTTTTTATATTCTCAATCCAGATGAATGTGCATGGGAAAAGCCAAAGCTGAGTCAAAAAAGAGAGAAGAAGAAAAAAAACTAAAGGAAAAGTACATTTAAACCTCGGTGAAAAACGAGTGATTTACTACTTGTTGTCTCCACGCAATCCCCAAAACTTACCGACCACAAATGGTAAATATTGTATACTATTAAGACTTAAAAGCAGATTTTGAGAGGCATTATTTAAATCACCTTAAATGGTTTTGTCTGCCTCGAGAATGGTTTGGAAGTTGACGATGATTGTTGTCTGCCTCTTTTAACGGTTTAAGTAAACTTTTGACACAATCAACGAGAAATCTTGTCTTCAAAAAGTCTTATTGATTTGCCCAAATCCTGCCTGCTTGTACACATGTTAGTACAAAGTAAAAGAGCTTCAAGAACCGAGAATCTAACATCTGCACCAAGAATGTTCCCCAAGAATGTCTTTTCTCTGTTCCAAGAAGCCATGAAACATGCAAATTCAAACTAATGAAATCTGTATAGAGAAGACATCAGGAACCAGCTTTAAGGAAACAGTTCAGCAACTGATCATACCACACAAAATCTTTTGGATTAATAGCAATACAAGCAAAGGTACCATCAGTCACATAGAATGGCTTGTAACCTCCAACATGAAACTGCAATAAGATATTAGGACTGTCAATATCAGGGTTTTACGTATCCCACAAGAGCAGTGAACAAAAGCTACTCTAAAGCCTCTTTTACTTGCACAATAATCTCCCTCCTAGGTACAACACTTCTAAATGTGTGGTGGTGAGTAAAACTTTAAAAGACGACGAGGATGTTTCCTGATCCACCATCTTATGCTGGGTAAAACTGAGCTCGAAATTTAAGTACTCATTATTTTTGGGCAAACCATCATCACATCTGGATAAGATTGTTCACTGTTACAGAAACAGAATTTGTTCTTTGCAGGTCCTGCAAAAAAAAAAATTGAATAGCATTAGGTTTCAGTAACAGGTCACAATAATATTACACTTAACACAATTTGGCATCCCATAGCATTTATCACCCCAAGACCCGACATGTGCAAACAAGTGAACAACAAAGCGACCACTAAGTCAAGGATTTTTGAAATTTTTGGCTTCATAATACATATATGCAAATTTCTTCCTTTCATTTAATGCAGAAAATTTTACTACCAGTTGAACCAAATGGCACTTGCTCGTCAAAGCATACAGAAATAGAAACTATGCATCATATATTCACCTGGAAAATCAAATCATTAGGCACATGTGGCATGACTTCCATCACTGTCTTGGCCATAGCTAGTACACTCATCATGTTCTCTGTTGCTCGAGAGACAGTTTTCAAATGTAGATGACCTGGTCTTCCACCAGCTCCACGAGGAACAAATGTAGACGAAGACGAAGCTTGCAAAGGATTCAATTGCCAGAGATCCCAAGACACATCGTCATGTGCAGTCAACGCATAACCTTCTCCAACAGATGCAAAACTGCCTCATCATCATTTGATCGGCCTCAGTCTAACGGATCTGGAGCCTGCAGAGGGACCAGCGACATCAGCACCCTGATCTAACCATGTTTGCAGCCAGCTAAGGTCTAATCTTGAATTCCTATATGGCATGGAAAAAAAGTGAAGATTGCTAACCTCATCCAAGAAAGCTAGTCAAAAGTAAAAGCCATGGGTACTCAAGCTAGGTCCTCACAAAATCAACAATTACATGCCATTCAGAAGAACCAAGTGCAATTAGACAATGGTCAATGCATAGTATTTTAGTACAAGAAATATGGAATCACATGAAGGTATATTAGTACGAGACTTTAATGCAATTAAGAAGAAAACATAACGATGAAACAATGAGCCCAACCTCCAAGGATCACTTTCACTGGAATTTGGCATCTCTCTTGGAAACATCCCAGCGGTAAACGCATGAGCAAAAGTGTTTTGTCTCTCAAACTGACAGGAAAGCTGTTCGCCGCCTCCTCTGCTAGTATTCGCCTTACTTTTAGTTTAACCGACAAATAGAGGCTTACAGCATGTAGGACAAGAGTGAAATTGGTGTAACCCGTTATCCAACCTGCCAACATTACAACATCATCATGATTTACAATTCTCACAGAATGTAACAGCACGAGGGTGAAGCATAATAAAGGTGGCATACCACGATCGCACACATCCAAGATGAAAAAGGTGGATTCAATGAAGTTTTTTAGCCTAGCCATTGGTTCCTAACTTCCTATATCCAGAAGAAGTGTTGCCTTGCTCTAAAACACTAGAACTTCATATACATGAGCATGATTTTGCACAGCCAAGCAACGTCACCACAACAATAGCCAAAAATGAAACATTTTATTGACCCATTAGCTCACTACGACAAAGTTTTGACAGCATATTCATGAATATTTTGAACATATATAGTATTAGAAGATCATCCTCGCAGAATTCTCTTCTCTTCCCTCAAATTATCCAAATAACCTTCTTCATTCAAAGATCAAGAACTGATTTAAATCCAGAATTAGGGTGCAAAGTAAAATGCTTAAAATATGTTAATACTCAAATTTCTCACTTTCAACATTGCACACAGTTGCCAATTTTATTCCAAATACAAATATGAACCTTAACAAAAAAAAAAAAAA
>OVAX01003781.1:0-17143 GCA_900406405.1 Lepidium africanum | reverse complement strand
TCAGCTGTGTTGTAAATGCGTTGCTAAAAAACGTCCCAAATCAGCTGTTTTGTTGTAGTGAGTAATTCGGTATCTGTTGTACAACGTAGTGTATAGAAATTTCATTTTTGCAATGAACTCCCAAATTCCGAAGACAAACATAAGCCAAAGACAAATAGTGTAAGTGATTTTGTCCTTTCTGAGTAAATGAGTTTTTGTAACCACCACAACATTTAATGTGTTTAGAGAGAAGGCAAAAGCTGATGATAAGATATGTCATGTTGCGTCTATACACTTCCACGAAGATACCATAAGAAGAATCGTTGCCCTTATAATCCCTAACGATTCTACAAAAAACAAAAAAACAAAAACGCGAATCAATCCCACAAAATAAAAATTAATAAACAATATAATCGTCATTATAATATTTACGAAATAATAACCAAGTTGAAACTATTTCTATTGTGTAACAAACAAAGCAAAACTAAATTAATTGAATTTGAAATATATTAGATTCTAACCCGTGTTGAACCACGAGATATATTGCTTAAATTTTTTAAAAAAATTTAAAAATATAAGATAATTATTATAATATGAATATCAAATGACTCATAATAATCAAACGATTTATAATTTCAAATGAACTATATACTTATTTAATGACATGTAATATCAAATATCAATGACCCATATTTGTTTAATTAACTAAAAATAGACAATCCTTTAAAACTTTGACAGTTCAAGTTCATAATACTCATTATTTATGAGGCAGTTCCTCAACGAGAACCACCTGTAAATTGCAATGTTTCACAAGCAAATTGGGAAACAAATCTTATTGGAAACAAAGTTTTTGTTCTCAGCAATTCCTACTAATTTGAAGAATTTCCCCAGATTTGTATTCTAAAGTTTTTCCTTTTATTAAACCAAGAGAAGGATCAAGATAAACTTTGGAATTCAATTCATAAATCATATCACAAAAAATATTCAAAAGAACAAAAGAAACAAAATCTGAAATGTTTATTTGTTAATTGGCAAACTATGGAGAATCCGGATTGGTTATTATTAAATTAATAATAATTCGTAATTGTAATTCGTAAGAAATGATTATTTATTATTAAATTAATAATTTTATCATGTAGACAATAATATGATCGCTAGAAGGGAAAACACAAAAATGTCCAGCCCAATGAAGCCCATTATGATAATCACTTACACTGAACCGATCCAGCTAAACCCGATTCAGAGCACATTTAAGAAAGGAAAAGTTAAAAAGCAAAGAGAGATGGGATAAATATACACAGTATAAGTAATCATGCTTTAAAATTTAAAAGAAATTCTTGATAATGTACGTTTTTTTTTTGTCAAATAGTCTAATGATATTTAATCTTATAAGCCTATAATAAAAAGATGATTCGAACTTTATACCTAATAAATAAAGAGAACAATACTACAAGTCATATATCTTCACTGTACGTATTTTTCTATTCTTCAAGAGATTTAAAGGACTTAAGCTTATGTAAAGAATATTTGTATTTCTTCGTGAAAAAGGAAAGAAAAAGAAAGAAGTGGTGCTAGTGTGATTCGACCCAAAGTTTTGGAAAGAATGGGTAAATCATCGGCTCATGTATCGGGAGTTCCCTTGCTTGTTGGCCAACTATTTTACTTTTTACAAAGACAAACTATTTTACTTAAAATTTTGCAAAAATTGAGATAACTCTTTATAATGTTAATTTTTAAATTCCGTACGATATGATCGTTACCAATTACTACATGTTTTGTATTTATGTGTTTCTGAAAAAGTGGATTTTCCTTTTTAAAATTGTCGATTCAATTGTTGTTTTGTTGTTAAGATTGGACTTGACATTGCCATGTTCTTTTTATAGCTTTAGGATTGATTAACTTTATTCGATCATCAATGATACAATGTTTTCTTGGACCCTATGTAGGGATGTTAAAATGGGTAAAAAACTTTGGCCCGACCCAAATTTAAAATAAGATCGCCCAGAAAAAATCCAAAGCAGAAGACCTAATAGGACTTAGGGTCCTATTAAGACTACCCAGATAAAACCTAAAAATATATGGGTTTCAAATAAGTACCCAATTATTCTTATTTGATATTTAAGTTTGCTTATAATTTCTAATATAATTTTGAATTATGCATATTTTGTAACTAAAATAAACTTAATATATATTTTAAGAGGACAGAGAGTAAAATGATGAGAGAGAGTAAAAAGATGAGAGAGAATAAAAAAGGAGAGAGATTAAGAAAATGATAGAGAGTAAAAAAAGTGAGAGGGAGAGAGTAAAAAAAGATAGAGTAATAATAAGAGAGAGAATAAAAGAGGAAAGAAAGTAAAAAGAGGAGAGAAAGTAAAAAGAGGAAAGAGAGTAAAAAGAGGAAAGAAAGAGAAAAATAGGAGAGAGAGTAAAAAGAGAAGAGAAAGTAAAAAGAAGAGATAGAGTAAAAAGAGAGAGAGAAAAAAAAAGAGAGAGAAAAAAATAGGAGAGTACAAAGAGGAGAGAATAAAATGAGGAGAAAAGGTAAAAAGAGAAGATAGAATAAAAAAAAGAGAGAAAAAAATTACATAGAGACCTATGTAATTTTTTTCTTAATCTACCACTAATAATTGTTTATATAAGAAAATGAACAATTATTGGTTTTTGTTTTTGTTTTTATTGGTGTCTAACTGATCCATACATTCCGAGGAGGAGAAAAGATGAAACCTCTACTAAAGGGAACTTTAGCCCTTGTACCAACATTTGGAGCCACGTAAAAAATATGTAATTATACGATTGTGACTAGATAGTTATGATCCTAATTTATGACTATTTCATGATTTTGTGACTAGATAGTTATGATCCTAATTTATGACTATTTCATGATTTTGTGACTAGATAGCAAATCATAATTAGTATGATGTTGCAATCAAATAAGCTGTAAACCAATTTGCTGTGGAAAAATGTATTATTCTCATATGTTTCTTGTGATTAACAAGTAATTCGGTATCTGTTGTACAACCAAGTGTACACAATTTCCATTGTTGCAATGAACTCCCAAATTCCGTAGACTAAGCCAAAGACAAATAGTGTAAATGATTTTGTCCTTTTGAGTAAAAGAGTTTTTGTAACCACCACAACATTTCATGTGTTTAGAGAGAAGGCAAACGCTGAGGATAAGATATACCATGTTGGATGACTAATGGTTTTTTTCTTCTTTTCTTTGTCACCCGATGTCTGATGGTCTTTCAAAATAATGGAAACAATAAAATGAGTGAAATTATCTCTAGTGGTCTATTATTTTAAGCGTGTTTGAGTTATTCCAACTTCTATCCAAAAATTTTAGCATGTTTGAGTTTTTCCACATTAATGTCTAGTTATGCTGTATTTTGTAAAATGCTTTTAATTTATGTTTTTGCCATCCCTATCCCAAGCCTAGATGTGAAAGAAAACATTGAAAAATAACATTGAAAGACAAATTTGGTCACCAAATATCTAAATTTGGGGTGCATTCGGTCCCCAAGAAATTGGTTTGGATTTTGATTCAGATTCTACCTCGGTTAGCAAAAAAAAATTTCACTTTTTACAAAAAAAAGAAGTATTTTACGTAAAACATTGCAAAAATCGGGAGTCTTTCTAATATTAATTTTTAAATTCCATACGATATGATCGTTACTAATAGAAAGCTAATTCCATAGTTCTGTATAATCATTTCTTGTAGCTAGTTTTCCTATAAAATATCTTTTAAACGACCAATCACAAACAAGACAAAACTGGATAACGTAATCCAAAGAGGGTAGAAAGACATAAGCGAAAGACAAATAAGCATTGAACTCGAATTATGGCTCCTGGACCAGCGGCTAAAAGTCTAAGCTTCGGCGTGTGCAGAAGCTAATTTGGAACAATTTGATCTAGATTTGAGTTTGATAAATATTGGGCTTGGTTTAATAAGTTATCTTTTGTAAATGTAGATTGAAACCAAAAATTTCTTTTCTTTCCATTAGCATTTATAAACGCTCACAAAGAATCACAACATAGTTATGGTAAACTAAGAGTTCTAATCATTTAAACAATCTATCAGAATGTCACCGAGCACTTTTCATTACATGCTCCAGTTAGTGGCTTGACATCTAGAGTTTGACTCCACCCTATTACATAAAGTAGAGGAGATTTTAGGATTAAAGATGGAATTGGGATACCAATTGGGTCTATCTCACCATATTATAAGACTACTGATCACATTATCGAAAAGATAAATAGGTTTTAAGCAATTGGTATACAGGTTCCGTATTTTTAATGTAGTCCCACATTCCATAAACAAACATAAGCCAAAGACAGATAGTGTAAGTGATTTTGTCCTTTTGCGTGAACGAGTTTTTATAGCCACCACAATCTGTAGTGTGTTTAGGGAGAAGATATGCGCCCAAGCAAACATAAGTCGCGTTGTGTCTATCTCCTCCCAATAAGACATTTGGTGTAACAACACCAAGAAGAATCGCTAAACTCAGAATCCCTATCGATTCTGCCAAAAAACACATCAATCCCGCAAAATAATCGCCATTATTATATATCGGTCAAATAAAAACCATGTTGAAGCTATTTCTTTTGCGTAAAAATAGTTTTCTAGAACAAAGAGAGTAAAAAAAAAAAACTACTACATGATTAAATTAATTTTACAGCTTTAATTTAGAGCAACAAGATCAATTCTTAATCAGACCCTAAAATCACTCTCAATCTTTCTATTTTGTTTCACACATTTCTTAGTTTCAAAAGTATCTAGATACGAGTGAAAGTTCTCTCCTTTGACCTAGCCGTTTTGATTTTTTTTTTGGAGTCGGTGATGGTGACTCTAATAGCATCATCGTCGACTCCCTTCGTTATCCCTACCACTAGGTCTTTATTTTGTTTTAGATCTGGTGTAGTTTTACCGATTGTTTAAAGCGACTTTTGAGAATTTTTCTCCTTTTTCTTTTTGGTGTCATCTTGGCCATGTTTAGATGATTTTAATGGTGTTAAGTTGACAATCGATTCTCCAGATCTACTCGGAAGTTGACAATCAACATGTTAGTCTCTGAATAATAAGAACATAAGTGGAAGAGTACCTTTGGGATCCATGGTTTATGATCTGGATTTTGGTAATGGCTCTTCAACAACAAACCCATAATAGCTTGATGTCTCTGGTGATAGGATGCAGAGAACATTTTCTGTATTTCTTATTAGGGTTATTGTGGGGACCAAAACCTTCAATTTATATAGAATTAATTTCTAATTCGGCCCTTCATCAAATTAGAAATTACTAATATCACTACATAATTTTGACTCCTTTTAATAATGACCCTAACACATTAATTATACATTTGTGACCCCAAAATAATTCTTACAATCTCCCACTGGGTCACATATGTATCCTGAAAATGTGATACACTTTATGAGCTTAAGATTGTCGTTATATAGTTGAGTCTAAGCAATCTCGTCCATTGACTACAACAACATAGGATCATGGCGGTCTTTGTTATAATGAAAAATAACTAAACCTTCCATGGTAACTGAAATCAGTACAGTCAAATGGCATAGATCAATTACCAAAAGTGTGGCATGAAAATCACATGAAAAATTCATCAGTACACGTCGATTTTCAATTGGTCCTACCTTATTGAGATCCTTAAACTTTATTGTTCAAAAGAGTAAACTGAATACTTTATTTCTGATCAGAAAATGAAATGTACATAAATACAACTAAAACATAAAACCCAAATCCAAATGAAAAACCCACTAAACCAAATGGTCCTCAAACATTGAAACACCCATATGAGCAGTATGCTCATGAAAGACCTTTGGTGGAATACCTTTCGTAAGAGGATCTACTATCATGGAGTTTGTCCCTAAGTGTTCTATGGAAATTTTTCTACTTTGTACCCTCTCCTGAACAACGAGAAACTTAATCTCGATAAACTTGGACTTTGTCACGCTCCTATTTTTGTTGGAGTACAAAACAGCTGATTTATTGTCACAATATAACTTGAGTTGTCTTTCAATTCCCTCAACAATTCGCAGTCTAGTGACAAAATTCCTGAGCCAAAGTCCCTGATTGGATACCTCAAAAATTGCTACAAATTATGCCACCATTGTGGAGGAAGCTACGAGTGATTGTTTCATACTACGCCAAGCAATAGCTCCACCAGCCAACAGAAAAACATAGCCTGAAGTGGACTTTCTACTATCTTGACATCCAGCAAGATCGGAATCAGAATATCCAACGATCTCTAAGTTATCTGATCTTCAATATGTGAGTATATACTCCTTTGTTCTCTGCAGGTACCACATGACCCTTTTGGCTGCTTTCCAATGGTTCAAACCTGGATTACTTAAGTATCTGACCAAAACTCCAATAATGTACACTAAATCCGTACGCGTACAAACTTGAGCATACATTAGATTTCCAATTGCTGAAGCATAAGGAATCTTCTGCATCTCCTGAATTTCCAGATTTCTTTTAGGGCACTGTTTGAGACTAAATTTGTCTCCCTTAGAGATTGGGGTATCTCTTGGTTTGCAATCCTGCATGCCAAATCTCTTTAATACTCTATCGATATAGGCCATTTGTGACAACCCTAGTACACCTTGACTTCGGTCTTGATGAATCTGGATTCCTAATACAAAGGATGCTTCACCAAGATCTTTCATCTTAAAATTTTTCTTAAGAAATTTCTTGGTCTCATGGAACACGCCAATATCGTTAGTGGCCAGCAGTATGTCATCAACATACAATACCAGAAAGATGCACTTACTCCCACTGAACTTGTGATACACACAATCTTCAACCAAATTCACCTCAAAACCGAAAGAGGTAGTTACCTCATGAAACTTGTGGCACCATTGACGAGAAGCTTGTTTAAGCCCATAGATAGATTTATTTAACTTGCATACCATCTTCTTTGGATCACCTATCACAAAGTTTTCTGGTTGCTCCATATAGATCATCTCATCAAGGTTTCCATTGAGAAACGTTGTCTTAACTTCCATCTGATGAAGCTCTAAGTCATAATGTGCATAAGAGCCATGATTGTCCTAAAAGAATCCTTTGATGAAACTAGAGAAAAGATTTCTTTATAGTTAATCCCTTCTTTCTGAATATAGCCTTTAGCTACAAGATAAATCTTATACCTCTCCACATTACCACTTGAGTCCATTTTGGTTTTAAATATCCATTTGCAACCAATGGGTTTTACACCTTCTGGTAATTGGACAATGTCCCAAACGTGATTGTCTAGCATTGACTGATACTCTTCTTCACTAGCTTCAACCCACTTATCTGAATTGGAACTACCCATGGCCTCACGGAAGTTCATAGGATCATCTTCCAATTGGGTTTGATTTTCCTCTTGTTCCATAAGAGATACTATATAATCATCTGGAATAGTACTTTTCTTTTCTCTAGTGGATCGCTGCAAAGGCACTTGTTCCTGATGCACCGACACTTGTTCTTGATGCATTGGTTCTTGAGGATCTTGAATTTGACTTTCAGTGTCATCATGATTTTGAGAAAGAGCTTCAATATCAACTTGAGGTTCCAAAATTGCTTTATCAAAAGCAGCTATATGAATCGGTCTAGAACCTGAATCCGATTCTTCCTCAAAGATGATGTCTCTAACTTCATTTCTCCCCGTAAATTCATTATCCTCAAAGAACGTGGCCATTCTGGTCTCAAAAATGTTCTTTTGTGTGGGATCATAAAATTTGTACCCTCGAGATCGCTCAGAATAACCAATAAAGTAACTACTCACATTTTTAGAGTCCAACTTTTTCTCAAATGGCTTGTAAGGCCTAGCCTCAGCTGGACATCCCCATATGTGAAAATGCTTTAGACTAGGTTTCCTCCCAGTCCAAAGCTCATAAGGTGTTTTTGCAGTTGCCTTAGTTGGTACCCAATTAAGAATGTAAGTTGTAGTCTTTAGTGCCTATCCCCAGAGCGATACAGGTAAGGCGAAATGACTGATCATACTCCTTACCATGTCCTTAAGAGTGCAATTGCGTCTTTCTGATACACCATTTATGCTGGGGGACCCAGGCATGGTATATTGTGGGATGATCCACACTCCTCTAGATATCTAGCAAATGGTCATGGACGTTGTTCACCTGAGCCATCATACCGATTGTAATATTCTCCACCACGGTCAGATCTAACAGACTTTATCTTTTGGTCGAGTTGATTCTCAACTTCAGCCTTAAACTTCTTGAACACGTCTAAAGACTAACTTTTCATGAATAATAAACAAGTATGCATATCTAGAGTAGTCGTCTATGAAAGATATGAAGTATTGTTGACCATTCCAAGATGCTGTAGGGAAAGGTCCACAAATGTCTGTATGTATCAATTCAAGGACTTCTTTAGCTCTATATGCACCTAATTTCTTATGCTTCGTATGTTTTCCTTTAATACAAGCCACACAGACATCACAATTTCTGAAGTCAACAGAACTCAATATACCATCAGACACAAGTCGCTCAATTCTATTTCTAGAAATGTGACCTAAGCGTTTGTGCCACAAAGTTCCTGAATTTGCATCTTCGAACTTGCGTTTAGTACCCCTTGATTCAACACTTAAGTTTTCATTATAAAAATCCACAGTGTCAAACAAATAAAGATGGTGATTATCCATAAGTGTACCAGTTCCAATTATAACTGAATTTAAAGACAAAGTAGTTTTTCCATTCTCAAATAGACAAGAATAACCAGATCTATCTAAATAAGAACCAGAAACCAAATTACATCTAAAAGATGATGCAACAAAAGTGTCTTTCAAATCCAAATAATAACCAGTACAAAAAAAAAATCTAAAATGCGCAATTGCCTCCACATCAACCGCAAACCCATCAGCCACTTGAATGCGTCTTTCAGCATCAGTTGGTTTTTGGTAGCTCATGCAACCCTACAGTGAAACACTGATGTTAGTAGTTGCAGCTATATCTAACCACCAAGTGTTTCTAGGTACTTCAATTAAGTTCACCTCACAACAGACCATAGCAAAGGAACTACCTTTCTTTACACGCCATGCGTGGTACTTTTGGCAGTCCTTTTTCATATGTCCAACTTCCTTACAAAAGAAACAGGTATCTTCAGCCTTAGTCTGATTTTTTTGAGTTGGACCTTTAGCAGTATCATTCTTAACGACCTTAATTTTCCTTCTTTTGCCCTGACCCTTAGAAGTGTCAACCATATGATCACTTTCAGACCTTTCTTGTTTCATTTTATCCTCCTCATTCACACAATACGAAATAAGCTCATTAAGAGACCATTTCTCCTTTTGTATGTTGTAACTGGATTTCACTTGATTGAATTGAGGAGGAAGAGAGTTTAAGACAAAAAATGCGAGCACTTCATTCTGAAGCTCAATCTTGAGAGGCTTAAGTTTTGAAACAATGTTGGATATTTCCAAAATGTACTCCCTTATGTTTCCTTTGTTGTGGTACCTCATGGTACTAAAGTGATACAGAAGCGTACTTATTTCTGCTTTATCACTACTCACAAAACGCAAGTCCATCTCAGCACCTCTAAAAGTTTCTGGAATGGTGTCCAAAATGATCATTAAACTAATGCGATTAGAACGCTCCCACTTCTTATAAACATCCTTATACTCAACAGTGTTGTCATTTGTAGGAGGAGCAGGTTGTTCCATCCTTAACGCAGGGTCAAGATCCATACACCCAAGCACAATCTTAACTTTACTTTTCCATTCCTTATAGTTGGAACCGTTAAGTGTTGGAATTGAACCTAAGTCTGCAGATACTACAGTAAAAGAGAACAATCTTTATTAGTAACTCACTATTAAACCGAAGTAAAACAATAATAAAATGAACAATTGTACAAACTCATCTCAAGATACCAAGTGCAACATTAACATCAAGTCTTAGGACAATAATATTAACTGCTAACGGTACTTTTGTTGTAATAGTCAAACATTGACAATAATGCATGATAAACAATAACTTATCTTTGGATCGATTTATTGTTCACATGGTTATACCAAATAATTGTCACATGTTTATTATCACATGTATGTACACAATTCAGTCAAATATAAATCTACCTTTGGGTCGATTTAATATTCACATGAATATACAAACATACATATAACATTTAATATTATTCTTGAAAAAAATTTCCACAAGAGAGGTTACTTTGGCAACATCATGCATCAATTAATCCAATTCAAATATTAAACTTGTACAAAGTAAATTATTATTGATTTTAAACTTTAATAATTATTCTTGCACAGACATATATCAATAAGTCTGGGGGCACTATATGCAAGAATAACACTATAGCATAATGGTTAAAGACAAGGTTAAGCTGTGCCACCTCCCATGTTCGAAACTTGGTGGTGCACTTTTATTAGAGTGTATTTTACTTAATCAACATTAACTAATATTGGGCCCACGAAAAATGGCCCAACATTAAAACCAACTTAATGAAACGAGGCCCAGCAATTAATTCAAGATTTCATTAAAAAAATGCAAAATTACAAAAATGCCCTTGTCTTCAACATTGGTTTCCAATGAAACCCTAGCTTTGGGTTCCAAAAAAAATTCAGCCGTCATTGGCAAAATACCGAAAATTTTTTGCTCAAAATTCAAAAAATAAATGAGTTTCGAATAAGCAATTGAACGTCATCCTTAGTTTCGAATCTATCCAAAAAATTGCTCTTAAAATTCTGAAAATTTTTCTGAAATATAACCTTATGAGCACTATTATTAGATCCGAAAATTACATAAACTTTAGGCTTAAATCTAAGATCTAAACATGTTTTTATTTACAGAAAACAACAAAGAAACCACATATTCTAGAATTCTTTAATCAAGATTAAACTTTAGAATTCACCAAATAAATAAATTCAAATTTATTTTAATATAGCCTGATTATCAAACAGAAACTGAACATGGTGCTCTGATACCAATTGTTAATTATTTTGTTTATGATTTTTCAATCAACATGTCAGTCTCTGAATAATAAGAACAGAAGCGGAAGCATACCTTTGGGATCCATGGTTTATGATTTGGATTTTAGTAATGACTCTTCCACAACAAACCCAAAATAGCTTGATGTCTCTGGTGATGGGATGCAGATAACGTTTTATGTATTTCTTGTTAGGGTTGCTGTGGGGACCAAAACCTTCTATTTATATAGAATTAATTTCTAATTCGGCCCTTCATCAAATTAGAAATTACTAATATCACTATATAATTTTGACTCCTTTTAATAATGACCCTAACACATTAATTATACATTTGTGACCCCAAAATAATTCTTACAGTTTCATCTTCGATAGGAATTCTTCAAGTGCCGCCACAATGCCTGTGGATAAACTTCAAGACATCTTGAGACATTGAAGTCTTCGGAATAGCAAATCTGCGGTGTTTCCTCTGAACCGTTTTCTGGTGCTGATTTTAATTTTGGTGGATTAGATCTAGTTGTTTGTTTTGGTTGCAGGTGGTTTGGACAGGAGAATGGCGACGGTGGCCACTCAGAATTTCGATCCTTCCAACCTAGGGCTAATGCTTTTTGAGTCATTGTTGAACCAACTCTCATATTATTTTTCTTTGTAATATGTATTTTCTACCATTTGAATCTTTTAATAATAATACAGCTTTTAGGCGAAAAAAAAATCATATCCTAAAATAACTGAAATTAAAATTCATCATATATAGTCTATTTAAACATACACAATCACCTTAAAATAGTTATAATATGAAATCATTTCTATTTCTTTTAAAACCAAAAAATCAAACTGTAAACCGGATTGCCTTCTTCTAAAAATAGAGGGAGATTTATTCATTTAGTAAAATACTATTTAATAATATACTATTTATGAACTCTGAAGTTTATTAATAAAAATAAAAGTTTACTAATATTGTAACTATTTTGGCAAAAAAAAATGTATTGTAAGTAGGGGTGTCAATGCGGCTTTAAACCTATAGGTTATGCTTACACTGCTCTACTATAGAGCGGGTTAGGGTTATATATTTTATATCCAAATAAAAAGTGGGATTTGCAGGTAAGTCCATCATAGACTACGGGTTAATGTAGGGTCAAGCGCACCGACCCGCAGACATATAAAAAATTATATAAATAATCAAATTTATAAATAATCAAATTAATTAGAAAATTACAACGTCGGGTAATATATAATATTAATATAAAACATCATTGTCTCTTAATTTTGTAAAGTTAAACCTTATAGAATAAATTAACGAATAATTTTACCTTTTTTATTTATCAAATTTATGTTTATATTATTAAAAGTGTTTTATAACATATAGATTGTGCATCTTATGGCTTTATAATCTTGTTTCTAATACATTTTTATTTAAAATTTATTTTATATATTAAAATAGAAACACAATTAAGAAAACTGCAGACAGACCACATAACCTGCGGTCATGAAATGGGCGGGTTAGGTTATTATATTTATAACTGTGGGTTATGAAGGTTGACCCATTTAACCCACCAATAAAGTTGGACCCGTAGCGGAGTTGGCTAAATGTAGCGGGTTAACCCGCATTCACACCCCTAAACTACTATTGCAAATCTTAGGTAATGAATGGAGACGTGGTTTTTAGTTTTCGTTTATATATCTTGGTTTCTTATTTTTAGTTTTTGATTTTTTTACTTGGTTTTCAAAAAAAATTTTCATTTATATTTGGTCAACTTCCCTCTTAAATTCCAAACAATAATTTGATCGATAAATCTTGTTTCATAACCAAAACCTGCATCCTAAAATCTTTGTTTTTCTTCAACTTGTATTGAGAATTTGTATAGTGACCACTACGTGGTGGCCACTTTTCCTCGGTAAGTTTTCAAAATATTCAAAAAACTAGTTTTTACTTTTTTTTTAAAGAAACATAACTATTTTTATTAAAAACTTTTGTTCCATTTTCTAGAAAATTGTAGAAAACTAAAAATTTGAATGGTTAATTATAAACACAACTGTTTTCAAATTTTTAGAAAATTAGTATCTTAAAAACTTGATTGGTGAAAAACAAATTTTCAGAAAAACAACAACCAAAAAGTCTTCTAAGAGGATTACCAGAAAATTGTTTTGGCATGAAAAGCTTGAGAAGTAGTGTAAGTATAGCGATCCATTTCACAAACCCTATTCAGCAAAACGTAATATATATACATATATATATATATATATATAGTTGATCTCATCAATATTCTTTTTGATTATTATGTTATCATACTTAAAAATTAAATTTTCGTGTGTATTAAATTGTTACCTCAAGTACAAGAAAATAACTTGAGGAAGGCTACAGTAGAGGTAAGGAGCCAACACTGAAGTCGAAATATTGGTTAAGCACTTCCATTTGGTTTGATTCAATATGATCAGAAGACTTTATACCAAAATAATAAAATCAAACAAAAATAATAGAAAAAAAAAAATTCGATATGAAAGATTTTGACTGACATTGCAGCGATCCAACTTAAGATCATCGAGACCATAGCAATGAATCCATAGCTGTGGATTAGCTTCTCTGCAGCGACTTGGAGCTCACTCAGATACTCAATATTTTCCGTTTTGTTAAAAATAGAATTTTAAAATCTGGCTACTAAAAGCCTTTTACAAAAAAAAAATAATCTGGCTACTTTCTTAAAATTCAAAGATGACCTTTTCAATGTTTTATATGAGACTGTCCTCGTCACGTACGAATTACTGATAATATAAAAATTATTATTTTTTATTTGTTTATTAGCCATCCATAATTGAATGGAAAACTCTTTTGAAGAAATTTCCATAACTACAAATTACAATTCCACAAGCTAATAATTTCCAAAGCTATCAAATTCAATGGTTACCTAGTTACAATTTTTTTAATATCTGTTAGTCCTTCAAAACGAAGAAAAATATTGAAGTGAGAGAAATTATCTCTGAAAGTGCATTATTTTAAGCGTGTTTGAAATATTTCAACTTTATCCAACCATTTCAGTTGAGCTTTTTCTACGTAAATGAATAATTAATTATATATGCTGTATTTTGTTTTTGGGTTTTTTATTTATTTATGTTTATCTCATCCCTATCCTAAGCTTGGATATGAAAGAAAACATTGAACAATAATTATTGTTCTTTTCACAAAAACTCTATTTTACTTGAAATATTGCAAAAATCGGGATGAACCTTTCTAATATTAATTTTAAAGTTCCATACGATATGATCGTTACTATATGTTGTTTTGTATTTATATGTTTGTTTCTCAAAATGTAGGTTTCCGTTTTTTAATTTGTCGGATTCAATTGTTTTGTTGTTAAGTATAACTAAAAATGATTGGACTTGACATTGCTATTATTTTAAACAACCATTTGGAAAAAATGAGTGGTTGAAATTAAAATTTTTTTAAAATGATTGTTTGAAAATAATGGTTGGAAAAGGAAGTTTTCAAATGGAGATCGTTTGAAAATTAAATTAATGTTTATTTTTGGTTTAAATGTTAATATATACCAAACAAAAAATGAAGCAAGCTTCATAGAGTTTAATTACATGTCAAAAGGAAATGAAATGCAACCAAAATAATAGCCAAGAATGGAATTAAGACTACCAGTTTGAGTGATAGAAATGAGCCTGTTACGCATAGTGCAATCAATAGAAGCCTTAATTGCAGAAGCAGTAGCGGACGTTGACTGGAAGATCCTAGCATTCCTTTCACCCCACAACTTGTACACGATGGTTTACAAAAGGAGCCTAAGCACCTTTGTTTCCTGCGTGTTACGCTGTGCTTGAGAGAAAGAAGAGAGAGCTTCATCCAACGATCTTGGAGGTGTCTAAGTGATCCTTGATACAAAGGCAATCCAAATGTCCAAAGCGAAAGGGCAATCAAAGAAGAGATGCTGGTGGGTTTCAACATGTAGCTGACATAACCCACATGTCTGAGAGATGTTTAATCCCCAAGAGACGAGGCGATCCTTTGTATGCAACCGTTTCAATGCAGCCAACCACAAACAGAAAGAGAATCTCGGAACCAAACCGCATAAGTCCAAGAGTAGGTAACAGATTTTTGAGATGCATCCAAGTAAGCTTGGATGAGAATTTCATTCTGTAAGTAGAAGATGTCGACTTCCACCGAAAGAAGTCTCGACCTTGATCCGGTGAGGGAGGAGGTAAAGATAGTAGTTGTGCATGTATGTCCACTGCAGCCTCTGATCTTGCCGCAGGAAGAGACCAAGCATTATCCGCTACAGATTCTTTTACAGTAGCGTCTAAGTGGAGCTGAAAAGCTGCTAGTCCAAGCGGTCCAATGTGGTCAATTAACGGACCTACATCAAATCAAAAGTCGAACCAAAAACTCGCAGTGCAAACATCTATGATTTCACACTTTAGCAAACTTTTCAAGAGAGGTTTTAAACGCAGCCAGCTCCGTATTGTAGGAGAGAATCGGGAACGACCATAAGATGTTCTTTTAACCCAAAAGCTCTTCCGTAAGAAGATGTTCTTTTTAACCCACGCTACCCAAAGCGACCCTGTAGCAACAAAGAAGTTCCAAATTTGTTTAAACCTGAAAACCTGCTCAAAATCTTCAAGGCATCTGATGCCAAGACCCCCCTCATTCTTTGGACGGCAGACCTCCTTCCACGCAACCCGAGCTCTAGGAGTAGGAGTTGTTGCGTTAACCATAAGGAGGAGCAAAGAGAGTCTATTCGCTTATAAAACTGCCTAGGGAGATCAAACACATGACTCCAAAAATTCACCATTCCATAGATAAGAATCTGGTAATCCAGGTATGAAGCTTGGAGGTTATTCTCTCTATGAACGGCTGCATATTCGCCATATTTAGCTTCTTGGTAGTGAGAGGAAGTCCAAGGTATCATGCCGTGAAGGTACTAGGGGAGAAACCAATGTTATTGCGTCGATTGAGTAGTGTAATAAAATTAATGTTGCTTGGTAACACAACATCGATTGAATAGTGTAATAAAATAAAAATTAGTTTGTAAAATTTGATTTAAAATAATTATTTTAAAAAGTAAACAATATCATATAATTTAACAATTTGGATAAAAAAATAAATATATAAATTTTTTTGTCAACAACAATTAGATTGACAAAACTTGATTCATAGTCTAAACTACACATTCAAAATTTCTTTTTAAATATACTAGTGTAATGAGGAGGAATCGAACCCAGTACTCTGAGTTATTAGCTGGATTCTCATAACCACTAGATATAGAGTAACTCGGTAAAAATAAATACATAGATTACAATTTGTATATATATTCACAATAGAATTTTTATATTAACAAATAATAATTTTTAAAATGTAAACAAATGATCTTCTTTCTTGAACTATAATATAAATTTTATATTCCTTATTAAATCATAATGATGTGTAAATGTAAAAATAAATGATCATTTATGCCAATAGAATTAACTATCTTTATTTATTATATATATAACAGTTTTTAATATTTTTTTGGGAAATGTCTTTTGATTAAATAGTTAAATCTCTATATTAGAAAATTACATTGATCTGTGTATAGTATTATTAAAATATTGAAAAATTGAATTGTGGATCTGACAATAAAATACTATTCATTAGATTTCTACGGGTAAAATCACTAAACTTGGGATGTGGGAACACCTAGAGGTGGGACCCGCACCGACCCGACCCGCGCCGACCCGCCCCGCATGGACCGCGGGCTCCAGCCACTAAACCCGAATCCGCCCCGCATCGACCGCGGGCTCCTATCATTAAACCCGAACCCGCTCCGCCAGAAACCGCGGGCTCCTATCATTAAACCCGAACCCGCTCCGCCAGAACCCGCGGGCTAACGGGCTAGCCCGCGGGTTGAGAATTAAATGTAATTTAAATATATAAATTTAGATCACAAGTATATATATATATTATATATCTATATATTTGATATAAAAATATAAATTTATAAGTAAATTGGACACATTTACAATATATATTAACTGGCCACTATATATATATTAACTATAATATACTGTATTTTATAGATATCAAACAATAACAAAAAATTTAAAGCAATTTTGAAATACCAATGCAGCAGTATAAGTTATATATACATTATATCACAAATTATTATTAAACACAAACAATTCAATTACTTTCATATTATCGAATTAGTAAATTTTGGCAATGTATATAAACATTTTTT
>OVAX01003780.1:0-17148 GCA_900406405.1 Lepidium africanum | reverse complement strand
TTTTTTAAATGCTAAGCTGATATAATAGCAGAGCTGGAAACTAAAATCTGTTTGGAGGGAGAATATTTTATACTTAGAATTTTTGTTAAAAAATTCATCCGCTTTTTGGAGGGACTAAATTCTTTTTACTCGTGCAAAAAAAAAAAAAACCAGATTATTCCCTTTTTCCCCTTTTCTAGAGTCGAAAGACTCGAAACCCTAAATTTGATTTTTCCAAAATCCATACTATATTTTCCGGTGATTGGTGAGTTTATCTTCTCCAATCTGCTTGTCGTATGTAATCTGAGATTGATTTTGTCCTACTTTTGAGTTCGTGATTGATTGGTGTAAGGTTTGACGAGGACTAAGCTCGGTTAAGGTATATCTCTTATTTCATGAAATCGATAAATTGATTCTAAATTAGTACCAAATCGAAGCTTGATTTTGGCCGAGGTTTATATTTCATAAGTTTTCAACAGCAGGTGACTGGTTCAAGTACTACTAGTTGTGCTGTTCTCAGCCCTGTGAGAATGGTAGCTTTTGTCAATCCTAAAAGGTTTTCCTATGGATTTAAGGTATTATTCTAATTCATTCTTAACTACTTTGGGATTGTTCGAGCTATTGGAAGCTGGGATTTTATGCGATCTGAGATTTTTCAGGTTATAATGGTTTCATCGGGTCCATGTTTATCTAATTATCTTTGAGGAGTTAAGATGTTACGATATGTTCATTTGGAAGGTTAAGTTTTGTATTAGTATGTTAAGATGAACCTGAAATTCCATAAAATGGTAGCTTCCTTTACGAGATGAGTCTCTAAGGTTTGAGTCTCCTCTTGAGCTCCAAATTGTATTATTTTTTTCATTGTTGTAGGTGGAGGGAGCAATAGAGTAGTAAGAGGAAGATAGAGAAACATTTTACATCGTGCTTGGAGTCTTAAGTCTTTTACTCAATATAATTGCAGAGTCTTAATTTAAATACAAGTCTTAGGTCTTTGAGAAGAAAACATGTGACTGGTGCGTTTCAAATGGTAAAATACATTAGCAAAAGAAGAATTTGATGAAGCATTCATAACCATTGCCAAAACCGTTCTTGCAACCGAACATGAACATGATATGTAAGTTTTCTCTTTGGTTAAGCCTAATGAGAGCTTAGAAACCAGTAAATCTTGACTGAATTAAGATACTGATTACTGATCATGTTCAGCGGCTGAAACTTATCACTAAGCTAATCACTTCAAACATAAATTCAACTTTAATCATTTAAAAGAGCGTGTGTGTAAAGCATTTCTCTACTTCCACTTCCCATGATTGGTAAATCATTTCTCTGCTTCCACTTCACCATGATTTGTAAAGCATTTCTCTGCTTCCGCGTCACCATAATCTGTGTGTGTTAAAGCTTTGATTTTTGTGAGAAGTTGTAGACGCAGATCTATAGTGATTAAGAGTAATATGATTCATTGATTTCAGATAATATAGCTCTTGATTTATCTGGATTTTAGAAAACCAGAAGGAACAACCACATGCCATGTCTTGGCAATCGATCATTTTATGAAAATCTTGGGACCCTTGCTGGCTTCACAGTCATTAAATGTTAAGGATATCATCATGCCTAATTTCTACAGAGTTTCTGCACAAGATCAAGTCATGGTCATTATTAAATACTCAGCTGCAGAGATTTCTAAGGTCTTATGCAAGCTTAATCTAGATGGTCTTACCTTTGAGTTTTATAAAGCAGCTTGGTCGGTTATAGGAAAAGAAGTAGTGGCTACCATTTAGAAGTTATTTCTTCATCGATTCATGCCTCAGTTAACTAACTCAACCATCATCACTCTTACCAAGCTTTCAAGCGCCATCCTATCACCCTAAGTTTTCAGGCGCCACAATCATAAAGGATTGCAGACCTATCTCTTGTTGTAATACTTTATATAAACTCATTTCTAAACTCTTGGTGGCAAGATTGAAACCATCACTTACCAAGCTGATTTTTTCAAACCAAACTGCCTTTATAAAAGGACGCCTTCTGCTAGAAAACCATCTCCTTGCTTCTAATATTGTTGATGGATACCATTCTGGAAGAGGCTCATCAAGGCTGACCATCAAATTTGATAAAGCAAAATCCTTCGATTTTATCCATGAGACTTCCTCATCTGCTTACATTTTAATGCTTACTGAGATGGAGATCTGTGCCACAAAGATTGTTATGAGACTTGCTTTTATATTTCGGTTTCAATAAATGAGATTCCAGGTTTCTGTTGCAGAACAACATTGAACTCGAGGAATTCCGACAGTTGAGTGTTCGGTTCGGTTTGGTTTCTTTGGAATAAAATCTAATTTTACATTCGAATTTATTGATCAGATTCAATTAGAAGTAAAACTGATCACAACGGCAATGTCGCAGACAGAGAAAGAACAAAAACGCAGTCGTACCTAAATCAAGGCACATAAGCGCTTGCGCTTTAATCAGACGCTAACGCAAGCTCTCTTTCTCTCTAGATCTCTATACACGTGCGTGCGAGCGGCAGAGTTCGGTGGTGATCGCTTGGGTCGATTAGTGATGAAGAAAGTGGCTCATCGGCTTCTGCACCATTTCACTAACCGTGAAACCGCTTCAAACGCCGAAAACCACTGTACTTTCTTCATCCTCTGTTTTAATTGGGTTCTACGATCGCGGAGAACTTCGCTCACATAATAATGGTTTCTAAAATTTGTTCAACGAAACTGCGAGAGCAAAGTTTGTATTTATCCCCGATGATGAAAAAAGCTTAAATTTGGTATTTGCTTCTCTAGATTTTACCCTTCACTTCGTTTCGTTTTACACTGTAAACTATTTTTCTTTCTTTGTTTAATAAAACTGAGTTTGCTTCTTTATTGCCCTTTAATGGAAACGACTTATAACGATCAGAGAGTTGCAATTTATCGATAGAGATATTGCTTGATTATCGGAGATAAAACGCCTTAACAGTTTGTTTTTAAGATCATTCTACAGATCCTACATCTATGGCCGCTCCAAAAAAATTTGTTTCACACAAACACTTATGTTCTTCAATTATCTCGTGCTTCTGCCTTCTGCGTCGTAGAGAGGAGTGCCCATATTCGTCTATTTAGTTTTTCTACAAGCAAAAGTGTTGAATTTTCATCTTACACTAATATTAGGTTCAGAAGGGACTAATCAAGGTTCAAGTGCTCTTAGTAGAAAGGATCACAGGATACCCTCTCAACCTGTCCACCTGCGTATCCATGACCGATATGTAATGCAACTTCCTCAATCTATATAATGTGTCTTTTATTAGATGTTTTGACTAAAGATAGATATGTTGCAGGTTGTGATGGATAATGGAATCCTCCAAGTTACACTTTCAAATCCAGGTGGTATTATTACCGGCATAAAGTATGGTGGTATTGACAATGTGCTCGAAGTTCGTAACAAGGAGACTAATAGAGGGTATGACTCACGTTTAATTTTTATTAATCACTTTACTGTTTTCTTCCATTGAGAAGAAAGATGCTTATTCTTTTTCAATTTTTATGAGAAGTCAAGCTAATGGTTTTTAAAAACTGAACGTGTAGGTACTGGGACCTGCACTGGAGTGAACCTGGAGGCAAGGGAATATTTGATGTGTATGTCCTATATGCATTTACTTATAACATTCATAAGGCTTAGGAGCTCAGTATCTCTATTGGATCGGTATTCACTGTGCTATTGACAGCAAAACATGTATATAGCAGTACTTGTAAAGTGAAGTTGATGTATGACTCAAAATTAGTTTTTCTCTGCTTAAGTGAAGTTACCACTGCATTAAAATCCTCTCTTTTAATGCCTTACTCTTTTTTACTCTTGTCTATATGATGTGTATAAAGTGTTGGATCATTTTTTTTACTTATGCAGCATCAGTGGAGTGACTTTCAGGGTCATAGTCGAGACTGAGGAACAGGTTGAGATCTCATTTCTGAGAACATGGGATCCATCCCTTGAGGGCAAATACATTCCCCTGAATATCGACAAAAGGTCTATCTTGCATAACGTGTTTTCGTTGACGAGAAACAAAAGTAAAGAAGAGACACTGACTAGATGCTCTTTCTTTCAGGTTTATAATGCTTCGTGGCTCTTCTGGAGTTTACTCATATGGCATTTATGAACACCTGAAGGATTGGCCTGGATTTGAACTTGGAGAAACAAGAGTAGCTTTTAAGCTCAGAAAAGACAAGTAATAAACTGTCACCATTTTCTTACGTCAATTTCTCTTTCTTATGTAAAGTCCAAACACCTTAAGATCTACTTTTGTCGACTGAGAACAAGACCTTAAAAATTATTGACTGCCCATCTGTATGAAGAGTACCATAAATCCCAAGCAGAAGAATTGTGTCATCTGCAAGATATCTTTCTGTTGGATTTAACTGTTTGACAACACAAGTGTATGGTTGTTTGATACCTCATTTAGTTCCCCCTTACGATTCTTTTTTGCAGATTCCATTACATGGCTATGGCAGATGACAGAAAAAGAATAATGCCTTTTCCAGATGATCTATGCAAAGGAAGATGCCAAACTCTAGATTACCAGGAAGCTTCCCTGCTCACTGCTCCGTGCGATCCACACTTGCAAGGCGAAGTATGAGTTCCACATTTTTCTTAGAAATTAGAAGTACAATTTGCACTATCTCATAAGTTGTTTAGTCTCCTTTCTACTGGTACATGACTCTTTATACTATGAACTTATGCTAGTTTTGTGACGTATTAAAACTTCAAAATATGATAACAGTAGATACTGTTTGAAGGATAACTAAATCAATTTTGTTTTCTGTGACAGGTAGATGACAAATACCAATACTCCTGTGAGAATAAAGATTTGAGAGTACATGGATGGATATCCTTTGATCCACCTGTAGGATTTTGGCAAATTACACCCAGTAATGAATTCCGTTCAGGCGGACCACTTAAACAAAACCTCACCTCACATGTTGGCCCAACAACTCTTGCAGTAAGTGTCCTGGTGAAAAATGCAGTGAATATTTCAATGCATTATTTAGAAGTACAATCTTGATCTTGGTTTATATAATGATTTTTTGAAACAACTAATTTCAGGTGTTTCACAGCACCCATTATGCCGGAAAAACAATGATGCCTCACTTTAGTCATGGTGAGCCTTGGAAGAAAGTATATGGCCCTGTTTTCATTTACCTAAATTCCATAACCAATAGAGATGGTTCACTTTGCTTATGGGACGATGCTAAGATAAAGGTATGAAGGAAGCACATGGCTATTGAACTTCCAAGCGTTGCTGAATACAAAATACGAAACTAGAATTGTGGTAATGTAAGGGTTCATTTATATGAGTTACTCTGCAGATGCTGGCTGAGGTTGAAAGTTGGCCTTATAGTTTTGTGGTATCTGAGGACTATCCAAAGTCTGAAGAACGTGGCACGGCCCGTGGTAGGTTACTTATCCACGACAGGTATATTATGAGTCTCTCTTTATTTGTATTGCTTCTGTAGTTTTTTTCTCAACAGTTCACCAAATCACTTCATATTAACGTTGATAAATGCATAGGTATATAAGCAATGATATGATTCCAGCGCAAGGTGCTTATGTGGGGTTGGCTGCACCTGGTGATTCTGGTTCGTGGCAAATTGAATGCAAGGTGATTTCTTTCTTCTCCATTCCTGATTATTTTCAGCAAGCACGTATAAAAATCGGTTCAATAAAGATTAAAGACATTAACAAGAAAAGAGCTTCATAAATTCAAAGAAATTTTTGTTGTGGAGCGTAGCACACTTTGAACATCGATTATCCTTGCATCTTGTCAATCAGGGATACCAATTTTGGGCGATAGCTGATGAGGCTGGCTATTTCTCAATAGGGAACGTGCGTCCTGGCGAGTATAATCTCTATGCCTGGGTCCCCGGTTTCATTGGAGATTATCATAACGGCACAATTGTTTCTGTGACTTCAGGTATATTCCTATTATCAAAATTTTATTGTTTGCTTCGTATCAGCCAATTCTTAATGGACATTACAACACAGGGTGCAAGATTGAAATGGGTGATATTGTTTATGAACCTCCAAGAGATGGACCTACCTTATGGGAAATCGGTATCCCTGACCGAAAAGCTTCCGAGTTCTTTATCCCAGATCCTGATCCCATGCTTGTAAACAGGGCTTTAGTCCATCCTCAAGACAGGTTTGTTAGCTACACCATTGTGTACCATACTGCATGTATGTGTGAATCACCTAACTACATACATTGCGTTACTATTATCTGCAGGTTTAGGCAATATGGGTTGTGGAAGAGATACACAGATTTGTATCCAAATGATGACCTTGTTTACACTGTCGGTGTAAGTGACTACCGCAGAGACTGGTTCTTTGCCCAGGTTCCCAGGAAGAAAGGAGACGTGCATGAAGGAACAACTTGGCAGATTAAGTTTAAACTTGAGAACATTGACCAAAAGGCAAATTACAAACTGCGAATAGCCATAGCATCTGCAACCTTAGCCGAGTTGCAGGTATATATGAAACTTAATATTTCAACAGAGGTGATATTGTTAAGACTATTAAATTCTGTTGGGGTTTTCTGCTTGTAGATTCGAGTCAGTGATGCGGAAGCAATCCGCCCTCTCTTCACAACCGGGCTCATTGGGAGAGACAACTCAATAGCGAGGCATGGGATCCACGGAGTGTACATGCTGTACGCAGTGAACATACCAGGAAACCGGCTTTTGCAAGGTGATAACACTATATTTCTGAGACAGCCAAGATGCAATGGTCCCTTCCAAGGGATTATGTATGACTACATCCGTCTTGAAGGCCCTCCGTAAGTTACTATGAAAACACTAATCATAATAAATGTATGTGTGTATATATATGGAAAGGCATTGGAATTTTAAATCAACACCTAAAGATAGTGGTAACAACTGAATCATATTGATATGCCACCTCCCAAATCCAAAATTCTGTTTAACAAAATCAAAACTGAACCTAAGACATTTTAAGTAGAAAGGACTACTGAAAGGTTTTCGAAAGAACAAATCAACACAAGGGGGATGACTAGTGAGTAAACTACTTAATGCTACATCTTCCCTGCAACTTGTTCTGCAGAGCTTTTCTTCATGAGTCCCTTGTTACACAACTCATTAAGCAGCTCAAGAGCTTCCTTTGCCATACCTTCATAAGCTATGCCTTCTATCAGAATTGTGTATGATGTTTCAGTCGGTTTACATCCTCTGTTGATCATATAAACCAAGAAATCGATGGCACGATCCGTTTGTCGCCTCTTACAGAGTCCAAGCATTATAGAGTTAAACGTGACTGCGTTTGGCCTAATGCCCATCCGCTCGAACTCATGGAAAAACTTAATGGCCTCGTCTACTTTACCTTCTCTGCTTAAACCTCCAACAAGAGAGGAATAGGTGATTGTGTCGGGCTTTAGATCTTTGGCACGCATCTTGTCTAGCAGTTTTATTGCTTCGCCTGTCTTACCTGCTTTTGCAAGCCCATCAATGACAGTATTATAAGTAATTAGAACAGGAGAACATCCCTTGCTACTAAGTTGATTAAGTATCTCAACAGCATCTTCAACTTTCCCGTCTTTGCACAAAGCCGTAAGCATAGTGTTATAGGTCACAATGTCTGGGTAACAACCACGAGAGACCATTCTCTCCAAATATTCGATAGCCCTATCCATCCTTTTCTCCTTGCAAAATCCGTGAAGCAGCGGGTTGTAACTCAAAGAATTCGGCTGGCATCCATGTTTAGGCATTTTCTCCAAAATGTCAATTGCTCGGCCAAGCAAACCCTTTCTGCACAAGAAATTGATCAAGATATTGAAAGTGACAACACTTGGTGAAAAGCCTTTCCGAAGCATATCAGCAAGAAGCTTTTCCGCATCCATCCATCTCCCGGTACTACACATACTCCGCAATATTATGTTATGTGTAATGACATTCGGCTGACATCCATAAGATGGCATGTCATTCAAAAACTTAATCGCCTCGTCCAATCTTCCCTCTTTACAAATACCGTTCACAAGAACATTATAAGTGACAACATCAGGTGTACATCCTCTATCCCTCATTTCATCTAGAAGCTTCATTGCCTGCCCAACACCACTCTCTTTGCAAGTAGCTTCAATCAATATAGTGTAAGTAATCACATCCGGATAACAGTCTCTCTGAAGCTGCCTATCAAGAACCTCCATGGCTTGCTTTAGTTTCCCACTATCACAAAGAGAACGCAAGATGGTATTATAAGTAACAACATCCGGCGAAACACTCATTCTATCGAGAACCGATAAAGCGTTATTGATCTCCCCGGCTTTACAATACCCACTTATCATGACATTGTAGGTTATAACATCAGGAACAGCACCAGAACCTTCAAGAATCTCCAAGATCTTTGCAGCTTTCCTAGTCTTGCCCATCCTACAGAATCCGCGAATCAATGTCGTGCACGGAATGATATCAGGAACATTACCGTGATAAACCATGTTCTCCAGAAACTTAAACCCTTCCTCCAATTCTCCAGTTCTAACCAGCTGCCGCAAATAGTTATTACTCTCAACATCTTCCAACACAAAAGATGAATTTACAGAGCTGAAATGACCATTACCGTTACTATTGTTATGCCCAGAAGCCGAATTTTCAAACTTTTGAGCTCTACCGTTAAGACCTGAACTCTCCACCTTGGAGGCCGCGAGAACAATAGCAAGTCGATTCCTTTTTCGTGACCCAAGACGGACTTTAGACCTAATACTACCACTCCTATAAACTAAATTTTCAAGCTTGGTACTTCCTTGACGCTCGCGATGGAATTGTTGAATCAAGTAAAACCCTTCTTGTACACTGCTGGTGGAAACCATCAAATCCATAGAGATATAACAATAAATTTTCCCTACAAAAACCAAAGTTCGCAACTTACACAGAGATGGACAAACTAACTTAAAACTATGGCTTATAAATAAACAGAATAAGAAATCTTCGAGAGAAGAAGAACAGACGAGGCGGGTTCTTGCAGAGGGTGAAAGGATATGCCTCTGTTTCATATTTTTGGAATTTTGTGAATTTGGGCCTTAAATTTGGGTTTGGGCTTTCAACCCACAAAATCTGCTCTATTCAGAATACACCGTTGCTTCAGCAACCAGTGACAGTGAGTTTTCATTACAGAGAAGGCTTCGAATGAATCACTATTGTTGAATTTTTGAATCACAATACGGATATTAATTTATAAATGATAAGCAGAATTGTTTAAAAGAGACGTAAGTGAAAGTTTTGAGATAGACAAATGTTGTCGAACATCAACAACCAAACTGTTCTGACGACAAAGTCAAGATATTATCCACTATATCCTCTGCTTTATCTCCCGTCCACGGCAACATAAGTTCTCTAAATCGGATCTCTCTCTACCTGATATATATATATAGGCACATATACGTATAGAAAGGTATGTACATATTACTTTGAGCTTAAAGACCAAAAGCCACAAGACAGTTTATCAATGTCGTCTGCTAAGCTGCAGTTGCATGATAAAGGCAATCATGTTGGTTTACTTTAACTCTTTTCTTGATATTTTCTATCTTTATTTTAGCAGCAGATACTAAAGAAGACTGAGACTTTCTATATTGCTTGTGTATAAATGGCTCAGGTTGTGATGGATAATGGCATTGCTCAGGTTACATTATCTAAGCCTGAGGGAATTGTAACTGGAATCGAGTATAATGGCATTGATAACTTGCTCGAGGTTCTTAACGAAGAATCCAACAGAGGGTAATGTGTATTAGAGTCTAAAGCTTCTATTAAGAACCTAAACAAAGTCCAGTTATTGTAAACATCTCTCTGTTTCTCTAGTTTAATTTATAAAAAGTACGTTTATTCTTCAGATATTGGGATCTTGTTTGGGGAGGATCAGGAACCACTGGTGCATTTGATGTGTAAGTCTTCTTTGTGAGCTTAACGCCTATATGATCCCATGAAACAGAAGAATAGTTGCATTTTTCAATGAAAGCTTTGATATAGCACCCGAGAGATTTAATGAAGTTGAAAGCAAGTAATGCATAATTACTTTTTCTCTTTTGGGAACAGAATCAAAGGAACAAAGTTTGAGGTAATAATGAAGAACGAAGAGCAGATTGAGCTTTCTTTCACAAGAAAATGGGATCTATCACAAGAAGGAAAAGCAGTCCCCTTGAACATTGACAAAAGGTGCTTACTTTTTTGAGATGCATAAATTTCAAATTCCATAATTTTTGGATTATGACCTGATTCATTGTCGACACAGATTTGTTATGCTTCGTGGCGTGTCAGGGTTCTACACTTATGCTATCTACGAGCATTTAAAAGAATGGCCTGCTTTCTCACTTGCAGAAACCAGAATTGCCTTCAAGCTCAGAAAAGAGAAGTGAGCAAAAAACAAAAATCACTCCCTTCAACATCCTAAACATCTTTTAAATTTAATGTTATTAAATTTTAGCTGAAATGAGATTGCAGGTTTCATTACATGGCAGTAACGGATAATAGGCAGAGATTCATGCCATTGCCTGATGACCGATTACCGGACAGAGGCCAAGCTCTGGCTTACCCTGAAGCTGTTTTACTTGTTAATCCTGTAGAGCCTCAATTCAAAGGAGAGGTACAAAGTTATTCACTTTGCTCACATCTCAAGATTACTAAAGAAGTTTGTTTCTTGGGTAAAGAGCTATAATCTTTGCTTGTACGGAATTTAGGTTGATGATAAGTACCAATATTCTTGCGAGAATAAAGACATTACTGTCCATGGATGGATTTGTACAGAGCAGCCTTCGGTTGGTTTCTGGCTCATAACTCCTAGTTTTGAATACCGAACTGGTGGACCTCAAAAACAGAACTTGACATCTCACGTTGGACCTACTTCCCTTGCTGTAAGTCCATACACATCTCTTTTTAATCTAACATCTATACATCAAAATCGTTTCACAATTTTGACAAAGTTTGGCACTGCGTCCTCAGGTATTTATGAGTGCACACTACACAGGGGAAGATCTGGTGCCAAAGTTCAGTGAAGGAGAGGCATGGAAGAAGGTGTTTGGACCAGTTTTCATCTATCTAAACTCGTCAACTGATGATGATAATGACCCTCTTTGGCTCTGGCAAGATGCTAAAACTCAGGTTCCTCTATAAATCTTGTTTTATATTATTAGAAAAACAAATCAAACATTATTCCCTACATTTCAAAAACTGATAAATCTTTCTTTTCAGATGTATGTGGAAGCAGAAAAATGGCCGTACAGTTTTCCAGCTGCTGATGATTATGTGAAACCAGAGCAACGTGGTAATGTTGTTGGCAGACTTCTCGTTCAAGACAGGTAAACTACTATGAGATCTTCATTGGTTATACAATAATCTAAAGAAAGATATCTAATTTGTATCGTTCATGCTTTAAAGGTATGTCGATAAAGAATTCATTGCAGCGAATAGAGGCTATGTTGGTTTGGCTCTGCCTGGAACTGCTGGTTCATGGCAAAGAGAATGCAAGGTGAAATTTAACATTGAAATTTTGACTTATGTTGCTCAATTCTAACTCATATGAACATTTAAATCAATGTTTGCAGGATTATCAATTTTGGACAAAAACAGATGAAGAAGGATTCTTTTACATAAATGGAATACGGCCAGGACGATATAATCTCTATGCGTGGATCCCTGGCTTTATTGGTGACTATAAATACGATGAAATCATCACTATCACTCCAGGTGCTTGTTTTCTTTCTTGCTTTCTATTTACTCCCCCAAAACATCTGTTTCTTACAAATGAGTCTAGTTAATACTTTATTGTATGTGCAGGTTGCTATATAGATGTGCAAGATCTTGTATATCAGCCTCCACGAACAGGAGAAACATTATGGGAGATCGGTATTCCGGATCGATCTGCCGCAGAGTTTTATGTTCCGGATCCGAATCCAAAATATATCAACAAACTTTATCAAAATCATCCTGACAGGTTTCGACAATATGGATTATGGGAAAGATACGCAGAACTATACCCCGACAAAGATTTGGTATATGTAGTTGGCTCTAGTGACTATAGAAAAGACTGGTTCTACGCTCAAGTCACTAGGTTTTGTTCATTATCATCTCCGAGTACATGATCATTTCTATTGTCTTGGATTTTGGCTGTTTTCTAACCTCATTGTCACATTTTCGTTTCGTAGAAAAAAGGATAGCAAAACATATCAAGGAACAACATGGCAAATCAAATTCGAACTCAATAACATTGACAAGAATTACTCATATACTTTACGAGTAGCCATCGCATCCGCTACTTTTTCCGAACTCCAAGTAGGTGTATATTGATCAATCCATAATATATATTTCTTTGTAAATAATTGACTTTGATTATGACTTTAAACTTGGGGATGCATGCATGAAGATACGTGTGAACGATGCAAATGCAAGCCCGTTGTTCACAAGCGGATTGATCGGAAGAGACAACTCAATAGCAAGACATGGTATACATGGATTGTATTGGTTGTTTAATGTCGAAGTGGCTGGTTCTAAGCTTGTAGAAGGCGATAATACATTGTTTCTCACGCAGCCAAGGTCCACAAGTCCTTTCCAAGGGATTATGTATGATTACATCCGATTCGAAGCTCCCAGTTCATAAAGTTTTCTTGCATGATTCTTTGCAATTTCATGTGACCTTGTTTGCTGATTTATTCGATTCTTTGCTTACATATGCGTATTAGGATATTCTTTTTATCCGATAAAATGGAGTTTCAATAATCCTAATTACAACAGAACTGGGTTATGTATTGACAACAATATAAAAGGGTCATGGATGATACATAAGAGACGAAATAAATTGTAAACATTTAAGTAACTGGCCATAAGTTTCTCATATTTTTTTTTGTCAAACACACTCTTGTATTGATTTAAATGAGTACAAAGGCAAGAACATAAAGATCCTCATTGCCGAATATTACAATAAAAGAACTAAACCAAAAGCAGACTGAAACAAACATAACAATGAGTCTTAGCAGAGTAATCTCACGCTCCAAGACCGGAGGATAGATATTGGTTACATGTAATTAAATTCGGATAGGAAACGAAAAACACCCTAGTTCAAATGCCACAGAGGAAGGTAGAACATGAAGAATAACTCTTGAAATCGAGCATTGGACTCCAATTTTCTTTCTGGAGAAAAATTGGGTAAATTGTCTCTCCAAAAAGGAAGAGACTTGATGTAGTGTTCTCTTTTTCCTAACACCAAAATATAACTTATGCCCCAAACCCGTGAGCTTAGACTTGTCCTCATAAATCAAACACATCAGATTTAAAAAGCAAAAATTATATAATATAGTAGGTTAGAGGTGGCCCAAAAAGGCCCACTAACCATTTGCTCTAGCAAAGCCCATAAGAAATCAAATGAGAGTTCGCCCTAGGTTGAAGGATGGTGGTGGCGGCTATTCGAAACAGAGCTTCTTTCTCTGGCCACACTAACACTTCTCCGGCTGACTTCAATCTCCAGTGGCAATCAAAGGCAGTGCTTAATCGTTGCATTAAGGTTGAGGAGTAAAACGGTCTTGGTGCAAAGATGGAGACCATTGATTGATCAGCACCGAGTAATATAACAAATGATGAAGATGGTGGAGCGATAGATCTAAACCAGAACTTGCTAGAGGCAAGTGAATATCTAGACTCGCTGAGAGATGGGAGGTGGATTTGTCGATCTCAGTGATTTGAGCTCACCGGAAAATTAAGAAAAAACAAGAACGAGACACAAGGGAAACAAACAGATATGGTATGGAAGGTACATAATGGGAGAGACAACACAAATCTCGTCTCCAACATAGGAAGAGGGTGGTGCTGGCTTCGAAAAGGTCTTTGTCCTTGAAATAGAGAGCTTCGAAGCTTGTCAACGCCAATCAAAACTTCCATCGGAGAAGAGGGGAGGGAAGACGACAACATGAGAGAAGAAAAAGAGAAAGAGAGAGCTTTACGGGATTTGCCCAACACCAGCGAGATCTGGCCTCACCAACGGCAGAGAATGAAGCTTGAGAGTTTGTCTCGAAAAATGGGCATGATACTATTGTGTCTATCAGATGTATGTAATTCTTAAAAATAATTAATTGAACCTCAAAAACAAATAGTCGAATGTAGGTTATATATATTCAGTTCTGTTCGGTTGCTTATTTGGATTTAGGTTGGTTTTTAAAAAATTATAAAATCAATTATATTCATTACCAAATTATATTTTTATTAAGTTTTTAATAATAAAATGTAAATAAAAATAAAAATAATTAATTGATTTTAGTTAAAGATGGTGTATTTTTCATATATTAAAGGCATCTTATTATATAAAGTACAATTTCTCAAAGTTACTAATTAACAAGATTCTTCCACGTGTCAAATCTAGATCATAAGATTTTCCATGTTTATCTAATAAAAATTAAAATAATATATATTTCTAAAAAATATTTATATTTGTTAAGAAATATTTATCTTTATTTACAATCCTAACATAAAAGGGAATTGTAAATTAAAAATAATTTTAAGTATTTATCTCTTAATTATAAAATCAAAATGAATCCTAATAGAAGATAATATCTTAAACTACCCTTTAATCAACGAGATTCTTCCACATGCCGAATCAAACGATCAAAAATTTTGCAATATCCTATTATAAAAAGTTGGGTTTCAAAAGTTAGTAATCTACGATTCCACGTATCAAAATCTTAATATATCCTATTATATTAAGTTGGGTTTCAAAAATTAGTAAGTAACAGATTTTCAACGTGCCTAATCTTATTATATAAAGTTGGATCTCAAAATTAGTAATCCAATAAACATATAAATTTCCAAAACATTATTCAAAAAAATTTAACTTTTATTTAATAAAAACAAATTTGTGCATTGCATAATATTGGTTAAATTTCCAATTAGTATTTTATATTTTTAATTAAAATTTTAGTTATTTTAATGAATATTGGTTAATTTTATTCGGGTTCACATAATTCGGGTTTAATTCAGTTTGAGAATATCTAATTCGGTATTGAAGATTTCATTCCATTCGAATAATTTTATATATTAGTTCAGAATAGGTTTCAGGAATATCGGTTCAGATTCAGAAAGTTTTGCTCGGTTCGGGAATTATACTCAGGCCTAGTAGCAGACTTCAAACTTAATCACCCCTAGTCTCTATAAGAGATATATATACTGTTACCTTTTTATGCATCAATTTAAGTGTCTTTATTGTATAGACTATTGGCTGAAATCATAACTTGAAAACTAAACATATAACAAGTAATTTGCAAGTTTAGATAACAAACATCAGCTCAATCAAACTCATGGTTTAAAATAGAATTGACAATCAAATTACAAATGGTCTTTGGATTCATGAGCTCTACCACAAAGGAGGAAATAGGCGTCGGTTTGAAGCCCCCAACTTAACATTATAGCTCTTGTCTGACACCTATTAAGAGTCAGTTGATAAGTAAGTAATGAGAATCTTGGAACTGCTCTTTTCATTCATACCACCTTGTGCCAACTAACAGGAGGACTCTCTGGTAGTAGATCGTTGAATTTGTCCCGAGTATAAGTCTCTTTTATGTTGTCCTTTTATGCTCCACACATGTTTTGCCAATTCAGATGATGGTAGTTAACACTTTTTAGACCTGCATAAATGAATCACACCTCGATGGAGGCAGGAACCGACTCCCATCACGCCATCTTGAAGCTACTGTTCCATTCAAAGGAATATCATTCTTTCTTGGCCCAAGAAGACCTACAATATCAATTAGTGGACCTAATGAAGTCCAAGGGTCTCTCCAAGAGCTGGTCGTATGATACACTCCTTAGTGTGAGGTTCGAATCTAAAGTTGATAAGTCGATTTACAACCAAAATTGTGTGGGATTGAATGAAACTTAAGGAGTGAATAGATGAGAATCTGAATCGTGTGGTGGTCAAATTTTAGATTGAACCAATTAGCGAGTAAAAGGGAACGAGTGCGAAGATGGACAGATCTATTGTGAGATTTTGGGGACTTGGTGGATCGAAAAGCTTAAGTTTAAGAATTTTGGGCTTCTCTTGAATAACTTGGTTCCTTCTTTGAAGGATTTCGGATCTAAAAGAAGAACGACTTGGTTCCTAACTAGTAAACTATCTAGAGGAGTTGCCTGAAAGTATAAGATAATTGGATTCAGAGAAAGACTTTACATGTTTTTAAATAGATAAAGTTGCTTACAGAACTAGGTAAAATGAATATGGGCCTAAAGAGAGTAATGGACCAAAACCTAGATATAATTATAAATTGATTCTCTTGTCTAATTGTGATCATAAGCCTCATGAAAATCTAACTTGTCAAAACTCAATGGGACAAAAGACAAGTGAAGGAAAAATACTGCTTAATGGATCACAAGCCCATTTAAATCTCTTCCCATGCTTGAATCGATACCAAAGCAATGCGGACTTGAGATTCTTCTTCTTGCTTTTACGTAAGCATTTCAAACACCAATTGGTTAACTTGTTTGGCCTTGGCTCTGTTTATTGCTCCCGTTAACATCTTCATTATCTTAACAGCTCCACGATAATCTCCTAGCTCCTCCTAGCCTCGAGTTCCCCTCCTTCCTCCTTGTTGCTGCTCAGGTTCATATCACCATACACCTATTTTCTGGTAATAATGTTAACCATTTAGTTGTTGTTTGCCTTAGCTTGAGTAGTTGCTTGAATATCCATGAATGGTTTTGAGATAACTTTATTTCCCATAAGCTCTTGCCCCTGATCACGTTCTTAGGTATCCAGGTGACTCATATCAACTCCTTTGTAAAGAATAACATCCATGGAAGCTTAAGAACACATGTGGTGTTCCACAAATTTAAATTTTTTAGCCCTAGACCCTGTTGAATTATTAGTGTAGTGACTATTTTCCATGAGTCCTTAGCCGAGTGTCTCCAGTCTATCCATCCTTTCCATATAAATGAGCTGCATATAGAATTAATAACTCTAATGCATTATTTTAGAAACAAGAAAGGAACACACCGGAAATTAATAATCTCGATATGACTAAGTTTAGTAATTGAAGTCCGCATGCTAGGGAAAAGTACTTTGTGGTCCATAATTCATATTTCGATATGATAATTTGAATCAGAGGCTCACAATTAAGAAGAGATAGATTTTTAGTGCTAAGTGGTAGTCCTAGGTCTCAGA
>OVAX01003779.1:0-17157 GCA_900406405.1 Lepidium africanum | reverse complement strand
GGAAGAAAAGTATTATTGATAAGTTTCTTCACACTTATATGTCTTACAACCAACAAGGTAAATACTCTATTTATAACTAAGTAAGTCGGTAAAATATTGAGTCGGTAAAACTAAATATAATAAAATATTTCTAATAGATAATTATCTTATTTTATAACAAAAATCATTATTAGATTGACAAATGTTTAAATCGTCGAAACTAGTCAATTCCATTAGCTTCAGGGAGTGGAGTATGAACAAACCAATGTTTATATAGAAATAATAAAATAAAACAAATAACATTATAGAATTGTTTTTGCCTTGTATTTTCAGACTAAATTAATATTTGCTAGTGATTTCGTGAAAGAAAAAAAAGAGAAAGTAATGACGATTACTAGATCACATTGTCTACCACCAAATAAAGCTGATGCAGAAACGCATTTCACTTTTGTACTATTTCGGAAAATTAAATTCTCCTCCACTTGGGAGAGTATATGAAGACACACTAAATCCATCTTCGCATCATCACATACGCAAAAAAAACCACATAAACTTATATTAAATATACCTGATTAGATTTCATTATTAAACTTAAATTAAATTAAAAATGCTGATTAGATTTCACAGCGAGAACGCAAAAGTAAGTTGAAGTCTATTCGGGTATTTTTTTGTCACTCAATGCTGTTTCTACTAGATAAAAATGTTGATTACATAGACACAAATAAGAGACTACATACAAAGACAAGTCTCATACAATACGAAACACAAAAATAAATAATTCAGGTGGAAACACTCTAACACACTGGAAAACTTGAATAAAAAGTGTGTTGAAGATGAGAATTGATCTGATTCAATTCTTTCTGCTTTTGTTTCTAAACCAGTTAGAATGATAATTGATTAATTCGACCGGTATAATTCAAGTGAACCAAAAATCAGAAGAAACAATGATCCCGATTCTAATCGCGAGGAACCGAGTCGGTTATCAGGCTTGGTTAGGTCATTTATATACTTCTTCTTTGTTATCTATGCGTGAGTTCTAACAAATTCCAACATAATCAATATTTCTTTTTTCTCTTCGCTATTGTTGTTGTTGTAAGCTCGTATTGGGCAAACCTTTCTTCAATTAGTGGATTGCTAGAATTTCAGGCCCAGACGTAGGTATAATCTAATTGATTTACCGAACTGGGTAAGCAAATCTGTTTGTGTCTTTGAGTCTTGATTTCTCTGCAACTATTGCTTAATCTTTCAATTCGTAAACACAAATTTATTTAACAGCCATCGATACATCTAACTTGGATTGAATTTCAATTCGGTTCTTTGTAACAAAGTGGAATATTAGTTATAATTTTTTTCGTTTAACAATTATTCATAAATCTTGAGAAGACTCAAAATTATTTCTTGTTCAATCGCCATATATATCGACTGAACATATAAACTAGTTATTTGAACCAAAAGTATTAAGCTTTCAAATTTCTCTTAATCAATAGCCGTTCGGGAAAAGAATCTTTAACAAAAGAGACTTATAGATTTAACTTGATATATCCATTTATAATCTCACTAAAAACTATGGATTTGGGTGTAAAAGAAAACCCATCACAAAAGATACTCCAAAATCACCCAATTATAAATTCATAAGTGAGTACATATGTGAGAAGCCTAAAAAACTAGAGGGTGTTACTCTGTAATTACTTGACGACACTGGAAATACCAAGAGGATCACTAGAGTTTTACAGACACATGGAGGATACGCCGCTGATTTTTGCCAGGGTCAAGATCCAACTCGCATTGTACAGACATAACTAGATTAGTGGAGACCACCTCAGAGCCTCTCTTTACAACTTAGCTGAGGTGGTGCAATAAAGAGGCACTACAAGAAAAAGGTGATTTTGGACAACTTATATCGTCTGGATTTCGTTACAAATTGTGCAATGGGACAAATTCCAGACGAATTTGCTTGTCTGGTATATGGTGTCGCAAATTGAAAATCTATCCCGTTTTTGTCTAGATTTCCAGATACAATTTAGATAGATAATACTTTGTCTGGAATTCCAGACAAACGAAATTGTAACGACTCCAGACAAATCCAGATGACATAATTTTTAGAAGAGTGAACAGTCCTTGTCTGGTTTTTCCATAGTGTTTGTAACGGTTTTGTTTTTGTCTTGATTGTTTTAGACAATTTTAGACACAATGCTATCTACTTAAAATGTGATGACATTCCAGACTAATTCCAATAAACCTAGTTCGTCTGAAACTTATTTTAATAAAAATTAATAATAAATAATATATATATTAGTTATCCCTATTCAATTATCAAACGAGAATAAATAAAAATCGAATCAAAATATTGATTTGCTTAACTAACATTCACAATAAGTTGAGGCAATGTAAATAGCAAATCTTGGAGCATTAACAGCTGGGTTTAGTTCAAAATAAACAAAAGCAGAGGCAGATGGAGAATGTTACATTTGTGCAGCAAATGTTGGGTTCATTTGTTGCATAAGAGCCACCAACTTCTGCTGGCTTTCAAGGAGTTGAGCTATTGTAACAGCTTGTGGTGCAGCAGATGACTCATCCATTGAGACAAAGCTTCCCAATCCAACGTGCCGGCCACTAGGAGTGAGTGTTTGCTGAAACAATTAACAATGAATTCATAAATGTTCAACATTCAGTAGTTCTGAAAAAGTTACATAAACATCAAGAAGAAAATGTGATGATTGTATCATCAAAGGATTATCACAAGACAATTAGACAACCAACAAAAATGCAAGAGCTAGACATTGATTTTGAACAAAACTAACATCAGAACTCTAATATTCTACATCTAGGAAACCAATACCAGTTATATATGTCTTTAAAATACAGCAATCAAGTGTAACGTAACATATAATAAAATTCTATACGGAGACTTAAACATTTAGACCAAAAGCATTAAACATTTTCACCAAAATAAGAAATAGAGTAAAAGACTGAAACATTTTAGACCAAAAGCATTAAACATGTAACATATAATGAAATTATGAAACGAGACTTAAACATTTAGACCACAAGCATTAAACGAGACTTACCATAATGATATGCCTTGGAAGGCGTACGTTCGTCACAAAAAGAGTCAAGATCAGAACCATTGATCAATTCATCGTTAGTTTAAGGATCTACGGTTAAGATCTTAATTAGATATTTACTTATTAGTATCTTATACTTATGCATATTTTCCTTTTCAGTTATTTCCAATTTCTCGTTGTTATGTCGGTCTCTGCTTCTCTATTTAAGAACGGGGCTTTGAGACTTGAATTACCAAGCAAGCAATTGTGAACTTCTTTGCTGTTCAATAATAAGAGTTTTAGCTTCATACCTTCAGTTTTATTAATTCTACTCTTATCAATTGGTGCGGTGAGCCGACTTCATTGCTTGTCATGACTCGTGCTGCAGATTTGCTCTCTTCTGCTGATATTGAAGCACGATTTGGGGTGATGGATGCAAGATTTACAGAGCTTGAAGACCGTTTGGGTTTGGTGGAAACTGGGGTACAAGATTCGAGAAAAGAAACGCAGGAGCGCCATGATTCGATGAGTAAGCAGTTGTCTTCTATTCACCAGATGCTTGAGGCTTTGAAACCAGCAAGCCCTTCTCCAATCGTTCCTTCCATTGTCATAGGCGAAGAAAGCTCTGTTCAGGTCCCTACGATACGTGACCCTCCTTCTACACCTTCGCCTTTGGTTTCTCGTGATAACGTGGTTTCAACGGGTGTGGAATCCGCAGTGTCAATCATGAGACATTGTTGAAAAAGATTGATTTACCGATTTTTGAAGGTGCCGACGCTCATACTTGTCTCACTATGGTTGAGAGGTTCTTCTCTGTTGGGAAGTATTCGAATTCAGAAAGATTTGAGCTGGTGTCGCTAGGATTGTCAGGGAAAATTCTCAGTTGGTTTGAATGGGAAGTGAGTTGAGCACCTTTCAAGGATTTGGATGATTTTAAATCAAATTTCTCTTACGTTTTGGCAGAAGTAACAGTGCTCTTCCTGTGGATCGCCTTCATACTTTGATTCAACAAGATTCCATTGAAGAGTATGTCGAAGAATTTTAAAGGTTGTCTGCTCCAATGACAGACTTATCGGTCAGACCCCAAACTGCTATCTTCAAAAAGGGTCTAAAACCAGAGTTACAAACTCTGATCAAGTTGCTTAAGCCTCAACCTTTACCAGACATGATCAGCTTGGTCTTGGACATGGCTCCGGACGTTATGGCTCAAATCATTAGTGACACACTTTTGGGAGAGGATTCAGCATCTCAGTCTCGTGTTTCAGGACAATTTTGCACCAGACAAATTTCTACTTTTTCTTCGAATTGGAAGAATAAACAACATTCTTCTGGTTCCACCGTCGAGTCTAGTGTATCTCGTCCGCCTACAACTCATTCCTTCAAGAACAAAGGCCGTAAGAACTTGTCTCCTACCGAATATGAGGAGAGACGAAAGAATAAATTGTGTTTCAAATGTGATGCTCCTTGGGTTCCTCATCACAAGTGTCCGTAAAGTGAGTTGCAGCTTATGCTTATGCTTCACGATTGTGAGGTCTTGCTCGAGGATGGTGTTACGAATGATGGGTCGGATGAAGAAATTTTGTTAAAGCTGCAATGTTGTCGTCTTTCATTGAATGCTTTCTTAGGCGAAGCATCTCCAAAAACTACTAAATTACGTGGTTTGATAGGAAAGGTTGAAGTTATTGTGTTACTAGACAATGGTGCTACACATAACTTCATCACACCAGGCATGGTTAAGCAATTGCGTTTACGATCACAGTTTTTACCAAAATGTGATGTGTCTTTGGGTAATGGGGTGACAGTGAAAAGTTAGACTTGATCCTGGGTATCCAGTGGTTACGTACCCTAGGAGTTTGTGAGTGTGACATTGACAATCAGGTGTTGTCTTTTACTTATAAGGGTCAGCAAGTAACGCTATTTGGGGATCCATCTCTTCACGATGCGGGTATTCCATTCCAGAAGGCTCCAGCTGTGAAATCCATGTTTCTCTCCGAAGATCGCAGTTACCCTCTCTCCTCATTAGCTCGTGTTACATCCACTCATGTGCCGTAGATTATTAAGAATCTGTGTTCTCAATTTGTAATGATCTTCACTGAGCCTCAGGGTTTACCCCCAAATCGTGGTCACGAACATCATATTGATTTGTTGCCAGGTACTGGTGCAGTTTACATTCGACCTTACTGTTACCCCCATGCACAGAAGGAGGAAATGGAAAAACAAGTGGAGAGCATGTTTGATAAAGGTATTATCTGTCCAAGTCATAGTCCCTTTTCCAGTTCGGTATTGTTAGTACCTAAGAAGAATAAATGTTGGCGCTTTTGAGCTGATTATACAGCTCTCAACCGTGTCACTATCCCAGATAAGTGTCCAATTCGAGCCATAGATCAATTACTTGACGAATTGAAAGGATCTTGTGTGTTTTCAAAATTGGATTTGAGATCCGGTTATCATCAAATTCAGATGCGAGAATCTAACATCGAGAAGACAGCATTTCAGACATTTGATGGTCATTATGAGTTCTTTGTCATGCCATTTGGATTGACTAATGTGCCAACAACATTTCAGAGATTGATGAATGCATTATTTTGGCCTTTTCTCCGAAAATTTATCTTAATTTTCTTTGATGATATTCTCATATATAGTCAGTCCTTGCAACAACATATTGATCACTTATCCAAAGTGTTTCAGGTTTTGAAGCAACAACAGCTATATGCTAATCAGAAGAAGTGTTCTTTTCTCAAACACAAGATTGAATATTTGGGATATATTATCTCTGTAGAGGGAGTGTCAACCGATCCAAGTAAGGACGAGGCAATGTTAAATTAGCCTACCCCTCGAAACATTAAAGCTTTGCGTGGGTTCTTCGGACTTACTGGATATTATCGAAGATTTGTCAGATACTATGGTATTATTGCTAAACCCCTCACTTCTTTACTAAACAAAGATAAGTTCTGTTGGTCTACCGATGCGCAATCAGCGTTTGATAACCTTAAATAAACGATGATGGAAGCGCTGGTTTTAGCTCTTCCCGATTTCACACAGCAGTTCATAGTTGAAGCGGATGCTTCTGGTTGTGGTGTGGGTGCAGTATTGTTGCAGGGGAACAGTCTGATCGCTTACTACAGCCATGCTTTAACAGATAAGAAACAACATAATCTGATTTATGAGCGTGAACTTATGGCCATCGTTTTTGCTGTGTTGAAATACAAGCATTATCTTTTTGGGAGGAAATTTCTTGTGCAAACAGACCAGAAGAGTTCAAAGTTTCTCTTGGAACAACAAGAAATTTTGATGGAATATCAACGTTGGTTTACTAAGCTCTTAGTGTACGACTTTGAAATTGAGTACAAACCGGGCATTACGAACAAAGCCACTGATGGTCTTTCTTGATGCATGATTACTAATGATCAGCTCACAACCGTATCATTGTTTGCTATTACGATTCGTCATTCCTTGGATCTGCAGAAACTTTGTTAGGAGATCGATTCAAGTTCTGAAATTTTGGAGATGATTTCTCGGGTTCACTCTGGCCAATTACCATCGGCTACTTACATTGTTCGCAATCAGCATATGTTCTATAAAGGCAGATTTTTCATCCCGTCCAATTCTATGTTTATTCCCTTGTTATTGGCTGAGTTTCATGACTAAGTCATTGGTGGTCATGCTGGAGTCTTACGAACATTGAAACGTCTTCAAACTCAATTTCATTGGAAGGGTATGAAGGCAACAGTTGAAAAATACATTATTGAATGTACTACTTGTCAAACTCATAAATATAGTACATTACATCCTGCTGGGTTGTTGCAGCCATTGCCTATTCCCGATCGTATTTGGTCTCATATTGCAATGGACTTCATTGAGGGTCTTCCTCTATCTGGTGGTTTTAATGTAATTTTGGTTGTGGTGGATCGCCTGAGTAAGTATGGTCATTTTATTGGCTTGAAACATCCTTTTACGGCAACAAATGTTGCATTAAGATTCACTAAGGAGATCATATGTCTTCATGGAGCACCAGTATCAATTGTCTCAGATCGAGACAAAGTGTTTTAGAGCTCATTTTGGAATGAATGCCACCGACTTGCCAAAACTAAACTTTGATTCACGTCAGCTTATCACCCTGAATCTGATGGCCAATCTGAAGTTTTGAACCGCACGTTGGAAACCTATCTTCGGTGTTTCGTTTCAGCTCATCCGCAGAGATGGTCTACATTTCTCCATTGGGATGAGTTTTGGTATAACACGTCTTATCACACAGCCCTTCACACCACTCCTTTTAAGGTGGTATATGGCCAAGACCCACCAGCTGTGTTGCCATTTGAAGTTGGCACTGCTTCTAACTTTGAATTGGAGCAGTCACTGCAGGAGCGAGATCGTATGCTACAAGAGATTAAGCATTATTTACAGCGGGCTCAAGATATAATGAAAAACGCTGCAGATAAGAATAGGCGTGATTTAGAATTCAATGTAGGGGATTCGGTGTTTCTTAAACTTCGACCTTACCGCCAAAATTCTGTGACAAAACGTCTTTGTCAAAAACTGGCTACAAAGTATTATGGTCCCTTTGCTGTTACTGAACGTATTGGGAAGGTTGCTTATCGGCTGCAGTTACCATCTTCTTCCTGCATTCACCCAGTCTTCCACGTTTCTCTCCTAAAGCTAGTGTTGGGGCGCAATCATAAGGTTAACCCCTTACCAACATCTTTAAATGTAGCTGCGGAGTTCATAATTACTCCTCATGATGTTGAGGACACAAATAATTATTCTAAGAGTGTCTTGGAGGTCTTGATTGAGTGGGAAGGCTTACCAAGTCATGAAAATAGTTGGATGGAAATGAGAGACTTAGTAAGGCAGTTTCCTATTTTTAAGCTTGAGGACAAGCTTTCTCGACACGGGCGGGTAGTTGATATGCCTTGGAAGGCGTACGTTCATCACAAGAAGAGTTAAGATCAGAACCATTGATCAATTCATCGTTAGTTTAAGGATCTACGATTAAGATCTTAATTAGATATTTACTTATTAGTATCTTATACTTATGCATATTTCCCTTTTCAGTTATTTTTAATTTCTCGTTGTTATGTCGGTCTCTGTTTCTCTATTTAAGAACAGAGCTTTGAGACTTGAATTATCAAGTAAGCAATTGTGAACTACTCTTTACCGTTCAATAATAAAAGTTTTAGCTTCATACCTTCAGTTTTATTAATTCTACTCTTATCACATAACCTATTGGACTTCGAATTTTAGACCACAAGCATTAAACATTTCAGCAAAATAGGAAATTCAAAAAACAGAAACAAAATAGATTAAAAGTCTATCACAAACCTCAAGCACCATCTCATTGATTTCCTCTCGGCTGAGTGTTGGTGGTTGTGTTGAGTCTGTCTGATTTCATGAGTCACTTTGAGACATTTGAGTCAAGCGTTCACTCTTCATCTTCTTGACATTCTCCACTATTTCTGCTACAACTCAGTTTTTAATCTCTCCAGTTTGCTTATGTGTGTGAGTGACCTCAAGAAGCGTCAGGTATTCAGGGAGGACACCATTTTTTTTTGCAGCCTATGTACAATGAAGAGATGTTACATAAGAAAAAAGAAATAAACAACATGTAAAGGACAGTTCCAGACAATAGTTCTGTCTGAAACTGTTATCTTTTAACCACTCACGACCGACACTTACAGACCCACGACCAATCACTCTCAACTCTGCAAATGGAGCAAAGGTACCTTTTAACTTATTTTCTTCACACTATCTGAATAAATTATATGATTTGGTATGTCATTGGTCTTTACTTCTTGTACAACAATTTCATAAACCTATTTCTCATTTGCTTTACACAAAAAAGAAGTGATTTTTAATGATTTTGGCCAACGGATGGGTGTAACATGGATGTGTTCTGTTTTTTTGTTGTTTTTTTTTTTGCCTCAAGTATGGCTAACCGCATCAACACAAAAAACAGAGAGTTTTGAAACCCCACCAAAGAATGTTGCAGAGACGGATTCGTTCGNAGAATGTTGCAGAGACGGATTCGTTCGGAAGTGGCCGAGAGTTATTTGTCTCTATTGGTACTCCTCATAGACCATTTGATTTGAACAAAAAGTATTACGTCGAAGTTGGATCAGTAAATCCTAATTGTGAAATCGATGATATGATCTTAACTTTTAGGCAAATTTATTGGCCAGATTTTTACTATAACATGAATTCAACAAATTATCATATGTATTTAACTTTATAATTTTTGTAATCGGCTTTCAATTTCAATGAATCTGTATTGGACAAGGTTTTTACAATGCCTTAAAAATTGTTCTGGGTTAAAAAGTATTCTATATTGGCTTAAAAATTGTTCTGGAAGTAAATCAATATCGATTTCAATAATTCTGTAATGGCTTAAAAATTCATTTAAGCAAAATAGTTTTATTACAGTTTTGTTTAGATATGTCTGTACTTATATTCTGTTTTTTAAAAACTCTGATACTATCTAAATGTGTCTGGAATTTCTAGACAAAAATGGACAACTGTCATATTTTGTTTATATTTGTTTTGTTCCATTGCAAAATCCAGATAATTTTCTCTTAGTTTAAGACGCGTTTCACTTCGTCCTTTTCCGTCTCTTTTCTGTCTTGAATTTAAGACAGTTTGTAACATATATTTTTTCTGTCTAGAATTTTGTCTGGAAACACAAGTTTTCCTTGTAGTGAGGGTATATTGTCAGAGAAACAGACAATAGGAGCAGCCACATTGTGTAGATCTCGTATAATAAGATATGGAGGAGATGGAGCGACATAACCACACCGGAGCACGCCAGATTTAAGTAAAAAGAGATGAAAATTAGGGCTTTCCACTCTCGGTTATAAGGGACCGTAAAAATGTCGATTTGAGAAGTTCAAGCCCACCAAAAAAATTTTGGGGCAATAACGACCGAGTAATGTTGTTTTCGGTGAACCACCACCGCTTATCAACTTTGGTTATGGAGCAAAGGGGCTCAAAGACTTCGGAAGATTCTCTTACACGAACACCAGAGTGAGGAGGAAGAAACGATGGAATGAAAATTTGTGAACAGACAAAGGATTGGTTTGACTCTAACGAGTCGAGACTCTATCGGCACAAGGACGATGATCTGAAATTGATAGTCGATATTTTGGAAGATGTAATAGAAAACGTTTACTCAATTTTTTGAAAAAAAGAAAAAATTCTTATATATCTTTGGTTCTTTTCGGCTATCTTATGCAACTGATTAAAACTTGTGTATCTCGACATAATTGAATTCGTCAAACCACACTAAACTGAACGGATCAAAATTTTTTTTTTTTTGGTTCTCAATTTTAGAATTTTATACCAATACCAAAAAACTAATTAAGACCATTGGCATTGCTTTCTCTCAACATTAAAATAAAAATATTATTTTTAATTCAAAATGTGAAAAATGTGAGAATAAGCTTTCACTTGAGAGACCATGAAAATCCCTTAACGAAGATTTCACATGACACATGTCCATTTATGAATGGTTCAAATTATTTTACAATAATTTCAAAATTTTATCTAAAAACTAATTAAATCATTTATTTTTATTATTTTTTATTTTGTATAAATTATAAAATAAAATTATCTATCAAGAAACATCCATTATACATAAGATAAAATTATTTATTAATATTATATATATATACATATATATTTATTAAAATTTAAATTAATAATATAATATTAAATTATATTAAAATTCCAAGATTTTATAAAATCTAAAAATATATAAATAATTTAATTAGTTTTTAAACTATAAAAAATCTTATATGGGAGTGCAGCAGTAGATTTTATATACTCTAGAGATTTACCTAGTAATCTAAGCACTATTCTCAGCAATCGACTTAAATTTCGTAATATAGGAATACACCAACAATTAAAAGTTGATTTGGTTGAGCATATATATATATATATATATGGTAAAAGTTTGGGCCAACATGGAGGAAAAATTAGAACCATTTAATTTTATATTTGATCTTGGTTTTATATGTTATCTATGTTTTGTAGTGTTTTAATTTTTATTTATTTCTTATGAGTTTACACAGTAATTTTAGTTTTAATTTTAAGAGAATATAGCTCTCTTCTTTAACTATTATAACACATTGCATTATCATTATTCTCACTCTTATTATTATTATTTATTATATACTGCATTAATAATTAATAAAAGGGAAAGTAAATATATTTAATATGTGATTTTTTTAAAAAATATATTAACTAAAAGTTCTTAAATTCAGAATAAAAGATCTAAAAATTATAAACCCTATAATCATAGAAATCTTTATTAATATTTTAAAATATTAAAAATGAAAATTTAAATAAAATTATTATACTTAGAAAATAGATAAGTGACAAAAAATTAAATTTTTTTCTTAACTTTACTCTTATAATTGGATCAACAATAGTCGATTCATAGCCAAAATCCATATTCTAAAATCCCTCTTTTTCTTTTCCTTTACATAGGGGAGGAATCAAACTCTAGTACCTGAAAAATGTTAAAATAGCTATTACCACTAGGCTACACGTTCTCGGTAAAAAAATTAAATTTCTTTAAACTTATTAATATTATATTAATGAAAGAATTAGTAAGTCTATCACCATTCACCAATGAATACCAAAATTAGTGTATAGTTCTCAAATTAAATTCATATTAATAATGAGTCTCTTACCAGATGCTCTAATGTTCTTAATTACATGCCTACCGAAAAGGGAATTTGTAAAACCATCCTAATTTTGAATTGTTATTTAGTTTCTAAGTAAAAACTGATTGACAAAATTGTGAAGCTCCGAGAGAAGATTTATCCCATTTTTGAAGTCACTATCAGATCTGGTACTCGATATTTTGGCTTAAGGAGAGATGCTTGGGTTGGAGACGCATGTGACGGGACCTCCTAGCGCTTTTGCTCTACAAGGACCCGTTGCTTCTCTGGCCTTATTGATCACCTCTCTCTCCAGCCTATCCCAAACAGTTCCAAAGGTTCATATGTTTACCTTTGGAGGCACTCAGACACTCTCTATTGTCCAGAATTCTCAATAAGCACACATGAGAGCAGTTAAGAAGCAAGAGTTCAAAAACGGCTTGGAGCAAACTCATATGGTTTTCGCAAAAGGTACCTCGCTACTCATTTATCTCTTGGTTGGCAATGCGCAATCCTCTATCTACTAGGACTAGGATGAGAGATTGGGATCTGAATCAGGCTTGTGTGTACTGTGAGGAGAGATGAGTGTAGAGACCACCTCTTCGTTGCTTGCCCATACTCATTCTCGATTTGGATAGCTTTATCTAGAGGGTCTTCTCCGAAGCAATGTTAATCCGGAATGGACTGCAACCATTCAGATACTATTGTATCATAGAACTCTTTTGCTAGACTCATTACTTCTCAAAATTATGTTTCATGCGGTTATATACTATATTTGGCGAGACAGGAACCTGAGAATTCATGGTAATCTCGGGTCGTCAATTATAGCTCTCACACATACACTAGACAAAGTCATTCAGAACTGTATCTCCTCGCTGCAATACACGTATCCTCATAAGCTTCAAGGCATGCTCCGACGATGGTTTGAAGTACGACGTCTATACGTTAATATCTTATTTTTTTAGAATAGTAATTGGTCATTGGTTTATTCAAACTTTTTCCACTCTTGTAAATTTTTTTTTGTTGATTAATAAATTTAAGATTTCAAAAAAAAAAAAAAACTGATTGACAAAGTTTTAAAGAGAATATTTGATAGGTTTTACCTCCAAACCTAAAAGAAAAAAGAAAAAAAAAAAAACCTTCCTAGATCTAGAAAATGATCTTGCTTTTTGCCTTGACTGCACCGAGTTTGTTGACTTTCGAACTGAACAGAACATGATTTAAATTTAGCTTAACTTGCCATGTTTTTTTCCCCAGTACAAGAAATCAAAACTCATGAATTATATTATTTGGGACGTTTTCTGGTTGAGAGAGCGTACAAAGCAAGGAATTTTTTTTCTATGAAATGATGGCCCATATTAGTTTGTCATCCTTTTGGCCCAATTCAATCAAAATCTACTTTAGAAAACCTAATAGTTAAGCCCACGAATTTGAAGTAATATTCTCCATAGATGAGAAAAAATCTTGCAGATTTTAGTTGTTTTGACACCTCAACGGGGCCTCAAAGTTCACCCTTTCATCTTTTTATAATTTCTTTCTCAGGAAGACACGGTCTGAATGTTGAATTAAGCTTCAATGTAGTAACTTGATGAGTAAGTTACTTAATAAATAAGATAGAGTTTGTTATGTTTTAGGAGTTATCTAATCCTACTTTACTATTAGAATTAGGAGAACTTTATCTTGTCTATAAAAGGAAGATACCAAAGTGTGGTATAACCTAAGAGTTTGAGATTGTAAGCTTTTGTTTTTGAGAGAGTTTTCTAAAGCAATAAAGAGAATCTTTATTAAATCTTGAGTTCATATATTTCGATTACTTTTTCTTATAACTGGTATCAGAGCCTATGGTTCGAGAGGAGACCTAGAGAAGTGAGTGTTGACTAGAGGTTTGGTGTGTGGAAGAATTCTCAACGTAAGCTCGCAATTCATGGGATGCCGGTAGCTTGTGTCAAAAGTCTACCTAACAGAGCGGAAGGTTAGGCGGCGTGTTCTGTTAAGTGATTACGGCGGTACAAGAGGTATCAAAATGTTTCGTTGGAGGGGAGGTCACGGGATGTTGTGGTTCTTGGTTTGAGGGGAGGATTGTTGGGATATCAATCCAAGTCCCACCTCGAAAATTTAGACAAGGAGTGTCTAATATATAAGTCAAGGGAAACTCCAATTAGTATGAGGTTTTTTGGGATAAAACCCAATAAGGAAAACTTTGAGGATTTTGCCACTGTGGCCCAAAGAGGATAGTATCATACTAATTGAAATGTTATGGGTATTATAAAAACCATATACGAAGAACTCATTCACTTGAAGAAGCAAAAGGATTACGCAAAGCTGAATTTGTGGATGTTCAAATCTATGTCTAATTCTTCTAAGTTTCTAATTGGAATTATATCCTTTAACTTCTATGTATTTCATTTCTATGTTTTGTTGGCGATAGTTATAGCTTTGTTGTAACTCTTTCTACGGATTATGGTTTTACTAAGTTGTTTTTTTTTTTTTTTTGTCACTAAATTGTTTATTGAAACAAAATCTATAATAGAATAGTCGTCATAAAGTAGGGTTTGTAGTACTCAATAAATATAGATATATATAGGGTTTATAATTCATAATCATAAATTATGATTTAATCTTATATTATAAACCAAATAATACACTCTCCCGGCTTTTGGGGATTAGATATGAAATAACTATCCTTAATTGCTAGTTAAAATATATTTATAGTTTTCTTAAAAAAATTTTGCGCCTCTGCAAATGTATATATTGTGCATGCTGAGAGACGTCCTTCTTAAATTATTGGAATGTTAAATTGACTGATGATTCTTTGGTAAAAATTACTTTAGATGACGGAAGTAATATTAGAAGAATCGCTTGTGATCCATATTCTATAAACTCTGTTCCACCTAAGTGGTTTTTTTTCATCTTAATGAAACTTAAGTTGACAAAAAAGTTTGAATTAATTCATTGAAACGGGTCTTAAAGTACTCTTATGTCTTAACATTCATAAGTTATGATGGAAAAACTGAACATAAAACTTTATTTATGAAAAAAAAAAAAAAACTTTATGAAGAAAGATAGACCAATTGTCGTACGAAACGGAAAAGAAAAGAAAGGAAGAAACCTATCTTCTGGTCTCAGATATAGTCAGTACTTTGTACACACATATTTATAGAAAGATACAGACAAAGATTGATATGAATCTTGATAGTATACGCAAAGTGAAAGCAAAAAAAGAGAGAAAAGAAACTCCACTGTTGTTGGAAGATGAAAAAGAACCAAAGATTTTTAGATTGTTTAGGACCACAATGCTCTTATAGTGACTTACTCCCTGAAGTTTTTTTTTAGTTTTGATAATTCTACTCAGATTCAGTTCGAGTAATTTCAAGATTTTTATCAAATAATTCAATTCTCAAAATTGATATATAACTCAAATTCTAAATCTTTATCACGTATAACATTATACGTATATCTTTAAAAAAAACAAAGATTATACGTTTATCTAGTATCAAACTCTAGTTTAAAAAAACTACAGATTTATGCATTAACCATTTGAGCAAACTAACTTCCCCACTTATTTCAAATTTACATCTTTCCTCATTTTTTTAAAGTTTTGACCACTAAATATTACAGTATATGTCGGAAATTTTCCGTCATAATTTTTATTAGAAATTATCCCTTTTTTGTAGTTATATATAGTGGGTAGTGAATCTAAACTCGATGGCAGGTCTATAGGAAAGTCAATTTCAATTAATCTTAAAATCCTTGCAAATTCAAGCATTAATCATTAATTTGAAATCTTTATTAAAATCATCTGTTTATTGGTTAGTTATTTGTATATAGCAGTTAAAATCACTTCTCCTTCAATATTAAGAACTTGAATATAAATTTATTTTTGAATTAGATTTGAATGGGCTTATAGCGAATTTACTTACAAAATAAATAACTTGAAATTGTCAAACTTTATTATTTTGATCTTTTTGTCAACAATAACTGGTTGACAAGATCCAATACATAGCCAAAGTTTTTCAACTGGAATTGTGTGGGAATCGAACTCATTACCAGGAGTCAAGATAGATTATAGGCTAACCAACTGTTATTTTGATTTAGATTTTTTTTAAAAAATCAGTTTATATGATTTTAACGTGTAGGAAAAATGTATAGATTTTCAAATCATACAAAAATTTCTTAATCCCATTAAGATACATCTTCAAATATATGTTTTTTTTTTTTTATGAATCGAATCTTATTAATAGAATTGTTGGACAAAAAATAATTTTTCTTTTCTAGCTCCAACTTTGTTTCCTTAAGAATTGTCTCTCTCAAAGAAATATGGCATGGCTTTTTAATCTCGAGTTGGTTACTTGGTTATGCATTTTCATGACAGCAAAGAAAACTAAGAAGTTAAAAGGTGTCCCTATATCTTTCTTTGATGTCTCTTTCTAGTCTTCCACTTACATTACGTTCTTCGTGCTCAATCCCACGAAGTGGTAAATTAAAAGAAAGTGAGACAGATTATTAGATATTTTAAAATAATTAAAGGAGAAGTTTAATGCAATTGGAGACGTTTCTTGGTTAGTAAGTTTTTTGGTAAGGAATCTTACGAACAAAAGGGAAAGTTCGTTTCTTTTTTTGACCTCATATCGTAAGAGGATCTTGTACGTAAGATTGTTTCTTTGTCTATTTGTCTTAGACAAAGAAAGATCGATTAATCATTGAGAGGGCGTGATAGGTTTGGTTGAGGTTTTAGGTTTATAATCTCCTAAAAAAAATTAAGTGCTCCTAACCAAGTGGATATTGTGCTTAGACCCAGCAATTTGCCTGTCCAATAACTCTCCACAAACTAGTAGACTCGTAATTTGTCAGGGTAACATCCAGAATACCAGGTTCATTATAATAAAAAAGGTAAAATTGGTTTTAGTTTGTAATATATTAAAATCAATTCTAATCCTTGACCACTCTGTTAAAATTACCTTTTGCAAGAAAATACTATTATTATCTTTTAATAACTCGAGTGATTTGGTTTAATGGATAGCATAAACTCCAAACCAAATAATGGAGAAATTGTACCTAGCTGGTTCTCAGGTCCACAGATGATATAAAATTCGACTACGTACATCTGAGGGCCAAAGGGAGATAAGTGAAAACCTTTAAAAATATTATACATGAATGTGTGCACTGGCGGATCCAAAGAGAGACTTGGTGGGGTAAGTGCCCCATGCTAAAAAAAAAATTTCTCTTATTATTCTTTCATATTCTACATTTTTATCTAAGTTTTTCAATTTTTACTTACACTAGTACCCCACACCAAAATTTATCCTAGATCCGCTACTAAATGTGCGTTGAGGAAAGTTCGAACCCAAAATCTCTTAGATTGTCTAAAGAATCCAATGTTGCGAAGACCAGACCGGACACCAACTCGGTAATATTAATGGATAGTTGATCAAACCGGTTTAATCGATCATACCGGATTTTTATATTTTATTATATATATA
>OVAX01003778.1:0-17165 GCA_900406405.1 Lepidium africanum | reverse complement strand
CATGGATTCTGAGTAGATCTCTTAGGGTTCATGAGGGAGAAGGATAGATCTAGGTTCAATCATGGTTTCCTGTCTTGTTAAGGTTGTTATGTCCATAGATATAGTTAATCTAAGTGTTCTTCATGCCTATTTCAACCTGATCACTTGGAATTTGTTGTGTTGCATTCTCTGCCTGAAAAGTGTTCGATGAATTGCTTGACTGAGCTTAGATTAAGATTTAGCTTATCTATCCCAAGAGATTGGTAGTTTAGAGAGCTGGGTTAGCTAATTAGGATTGTTTCTTCATGCCAATATGAGTGTGTAATCACCAAAGAGATTTGGGTTAGGTCACTTGGATTGAGAGGTCATGTTCATGAGAATGGCTTGATTGTTATGTTCTTGAATCTTAGGCTCTAGATCTGCTTAATAGTTTGTTAGATGAGTACTTAAGATCCATGATTGAGCTGAAATCTTTGAACCCTTCTTCCTCATGAACCCAACTTCATCATTGCTTTATTATTTGCTTGGCTGTCTTTACTCTCGTTTATTGCTCTGTAGCTTTCACTGTTTCATTTATGCTTTGCCTTAATTTATGTTTCTTACCATTTGCATCTTAATTCTATGTCTTTAGGTGTTAGACAATCATATCATCTATTTGGCTTGAATTAGAATAGCTTATCACATCCTGAGTGTTAGTTTCACACCCATTTGGTTTGATAACCTTGTATGCTACAGGGTTTTTGACTAACAAGGCATAAAAATCCTGTTATTACTTTTTTGTGGAAATGTTATTTACCAAACACTGTTTACCAAACTAATTAATGCATTATCTTTCTGAAATATTGTCTCACTGAATTATGAAGTTTACCAAACTATTAATAAAGTCTAATAAGGTATGACAGAAGTCTGAAAGTAAACCAGATCATAAGTGTAGGTAACGTAAAACATCCATGCCTGTCTTAAATCCTTGCTTGATCCTGGGAGCCAGCTCTACACGTCCGAGCGTTATGACCATCGTTTTTTCACTTAGAACAATTGGTAACTTTCCTAAGCCGTTTCGGTTCCATCGAGCTCTCAAACCAACTTTTAAGCCGCGTGTTCTTCGGCCTTCCTAGTTGTTGACGTACATACGGGGGGTGACAGACTTTAGTGGCCATGTCTTCAGGAACAGGAAGTGCGACATCTCTTGGCAATATACATTTGGAGTATGCATTGCATAAGTAACTTGTGTGGTAAAACTATTGTGTAAGGTCAATGATGGATCGACGTTCCGCTTGCGCTGCAACGATGGCATGTACACAAGCAATTTTATCCAAGTTAAATTTGTTGCAAGAACAAGTTCTTTCTGTCAAGTTCACCACATGTAAAGAGGTGGAGCTTGAAACCAATGTTTGATGACCATCTGTGTCTTCCACATTGTACTGGGTAGCTTCAAGAAGTCTACTAAACATTACATTAAGTCTAACTAACTATACATGGAAAGTCTATTAAGCTGTAAAATAAGTGTAGTAATACATGACACACCTTGAGGAGTTTTTCAATTGTTGGAGTTAGAATAGTTGTAGTAGAACATGCTTTTGCTTTCCTTTTCGCAAACCACCTCGTTAGCATCGCTCCAATGGCACCGATAAGTTTTACTATAGGGAAAGTTCTTGCTTCGGATAAGGCATGATTGATTGACTCGGTTATATTAGATGTGGTGAATTTGTATCTATCACCACGAAAATGAACTCGGCTCCACATCTTAACATCTGCTCTTTGTAGATAAGCATGAAGCCTAGGATTTAATCTCTCAATCTCAGCAAATATGTGATCGAACTCCTCAAGCTTATAAGCAGTGGCAGCTTTCTTAAATAGCTTGAAGGACTCTCCCCCTCTAAATTTAGCCAAAATGATTTTACGCAAGTGATAAGTGCAAATTCCCCGAGCTGCAAGTGGATACACTTTCCCTATTGCTTTACCTATTGATCTATGCCTATATGAAATTACGGCAAGTTCTTCATCGTCAGGGATAACACGGTTTAGCTGTCTAAGAAACCATTCCCAAGACTCATCATTCTCTGTATCAACCACACCAAAAGCCATTGTAAATATATTGAAATTACCGTCTTGCATTGTCACAGTGAGCAGAGTACCATTGTATTTTCCTTGTAAGAATGTCCCATCCACAACAACGACCTTCCTCATGTAAGGAAATCCTCTAATACTTGCATTAAATGCAATGAATAGGAACTTGAACTTATCTTCTTGGTCTACTTCAAGCTTGATAACTATTCCTGGATTTGCACGTCTAATCATATATAAGTACAAAGGTAGCTCTTCAAAACTACTCTCTACATTTCCTATAGATAGGACTCGAGCTTGCTTTAAGGTACGATGTGCCTTCCAGTGTTTCATCTGTATGAAAAGAGTTTAAAATGTCATCTATATTTTCAACTTATACTACAAAGCTATATATAGTCTATTAAAATCCTACATAATCTGCTATGAATCTATACAAAATCTATAAGGTCTACTATGAAGCTATATATTAAGTATACTATTTAGCTATGTAAAGTCTACTATGAAGCTATGTAAAGTCTACTTTTAAGCAATATAAAGTATACTATAATAATATGTAAAGTCTACTAAAATGATATGTAAAGTCTACTATATAGATATGTAAAGTCTACTATTACGCTATGTAAAGTCTATCAGACGTCAATGCTTCTGCCACATGACAAGGAAGAATAGAAGGACTGACACTACCAACGAAATCCAAATATACCAAAATCATCAAGAGTCGCCAATCAAGAGTCACCATCATCTTTAACATTATCCAAACAAGGTCTACTAAACTTTGGAGAAGGTCTACTAAACTTTGGAGAAGGTCCACCAGGAATAGAACCTTGGTAGAGGTCAAATCTTCCACTTTCTGATTTACCTACGCCTGCGCAAGATTTCCGCATAACCTTCACACACAAACGAGTTGCCTCTCACCGGAATTGTTGTAGAAAGCCTCCCATCTGCCTTCAGTTATTAACAATTACCAGAGGCGTATATTAAGGTAGAAATTGCATGAGGCCTTTTGGCATATAGCTCAAACTTACCTCATAAATCTGTTGATCTATACCGAAATCTTCATACACCATGTTGAGAAACTCACCATAACTACAATCCTTAGTCAAACCAATAATTTTACAACCATAAGAATCAACCTTAAAAACCCACTCATTTCTCTCCTCTCTCCAATTCCCACACACTAATACTACTTGATCCATATAACCAAGTGAAGAATTTGAGAGAAGATGAAAAATGATGTGGGATCTCGAGCTTTAGCAATGGAGATAGGTTGGTGAGCATTCAAACGTGGATGTACGGCCACAATAAAGGCATGAGGGTGGTGGCTGAGCGCTCAAATAGAATTATTATTGGTGGGCAAAATCGTCATTTGCTTACTAGGGTTTATACATCAAAGTCTACCAAATGTACTATAATGAAGAGTAATATAAAAGTTTTTAAAGTCTATTAAACTACACATTAAAGTCTACGAAAAGTAAGATGTATGGTAGGTTATGATGCTTTTTAGTCTATTACACATGGCCGGTTTACGTACTCAAAATCCATTATAGAGGCCTTCAAAGTCGACTACACAGATTCACAAAATCTATTAAGCTTGGTAAGAACGTCAAAAAGATGCGTTAAAGTCTACGATGCTTGGTCAATTAACGTAGACAAAGTCTGTTATAAAGCTCATCAAAGTCTGCTAAACACTAAGATAACGTCTATTAAGCTTGCTAATTACGTCCATAATACAATACGTTAAAGTCTACCATGCATGGCCAGTTAACGTTCCCAAAGTCTATTATGAAGGCCAGCAAAGTCTACTACACGTCATGACAAAGTCTAATAAGCCTGGTAAATTCGTCCATCATTCGATGAGTTAAAGTCTACAACGCGTGATCAGTTAGGTTCACAAAGTCTGTTATAAAGGCTATTAAAGTCTACTACACGTCAAGACAAAGTCTAATAAGCCTGGTAATTACGCCCTAAATTCGTTAAAATAAAGTCTACTATCCGTGGTCAGTTAACGTTGACAAAGTCTGTTATACAGGCCGTCAAAGTCTACATGTCAGGAAAAAGTCTAATAATCCTCGTAAATTCATCCAACATTCGATGCGTTAAAGTCTTTTATGCCTGGTCAGTTAACGTTCTCAAAGTATGTAAAAAGGCCGTCAAAGTCTCTTAAACGCCAAAACAAAGTCTAATACACTAGGTAATTAAGCACTAAATTCGCTGGATTAAAGTCTACTATACGTGGTCAGTTAATGTTCACAAAGTCTGTTATGAAGGCCGTTAAAGTCTGCTAAACGCCAGAATAAAGTCTAATACACCTGGTAAATTCATCCAACATTCGATAACTTAAAGTCTACTACGCGTGGTCAGGTAACATACACAAAGTCCATTATGAAGGACGTCAAAGTCTACTACACGTCGAAGCAAAGTCTATTGAACTAGGTAATTACGCCATAAATTCGTTGGATTAAAGTCTACTATGCGTGGTCAGTTAATGTTCACAAAGTCTGTCATGGAGACCGTTAAAGTCTGCTAGACGACAGAACAAAGTCTAATACACCTGGTAAATTCGTCCAACATTTGATGACTTAAAGTCTACTACGCATGGTCAGTTAACATACACAAAGTCTGTTATGAAGGACGTCAAAGTCAACCACACGTCAAAACAAAGTCAATTTAACTAGGTATTAACGACCTAAAAGCAACATTTCAAAGTCTACCATGCATGATATGTTCAGTTCTTTAAAGTCTACTATTAAAGTACGTAAAGTCTATTAAACGTTGAATTAAATTCTATTAAGGACGATTTTTATTTGTATGATTTTCACCGCTAAAGTCTCCTAAACTATCAAGTAAAGTCCACTATTCACATCATAAAGTCTACTTTCTATTTTGCAGTCTACTTAACTATGCAGTTTTTACGTTTGACAGACTTTGAAACCACAGATTCGCTCATGTGGCAGTTTTCATTAATGATATTTTTGTAATAACTTTTTTTTTCAAAGACTAAAAGGGTACAATTGTATTTAAAAAAATATAGAGATTAATTGAGTAATTCTAATATAATATGAACTCTTTAAGTAATTACCTATATTTCACAAAATCTTTGAGTAAATCACCCATTAAATAAAGAGAATTGTTATTTATCCACATTTTAAATTGGGTTTCTGGATGCAGCTGATTTAATATATTTTATGGACTCTTGGACAGTAGATAAAACTATAAATTTGAAAATTTTATGTGTAAACTAAGTTTTTTTTTTGTCAACAGTAAACTAAGTTTTTTAATATTTGTAAGAAAAAGTTACTAGAATATGGCAAATTTATAGGTTAATTACTAAAATAGTTTATGTCAATGAAAAAAAGGGAAGGGTGCACTCTTTTGAGGTTAAAAAAAAAGTTTCTTTTTCTTCGTCGACGGAACCGCTCATCTTCTTCTTCTTTTCTTTCTCTCTCTTCTTCTTCTCTCTTCTTTTCTCGTTTCGTCTTCCTCTCACCATTTCCTTTCTCGTATCGTCTTCCTCTCACCATTATGAACCGTTCAACCATAGATTTAGTGAAGGTAGGTAAGTTCTTTTTCTCTCTCAATCATGTTCTATCTTCTTCTCTTTTCAATCTTTTGCTAAATTGTTTTTTGGGTTCGAGAAAACTGTAAGGATAGATTTTGTTCTTCTTCTCACAATTTCTCTCAATTTCGTTCTTCAACATTAGGTTTCTAAATGGGTTTAATGTCTTCAGCGAATTTCTTGTATGTTTGTGGGTTTCTGGGTTTTGTCGTATGGTAGAGATTTTCCCGGATCTCAATTTACTCTAGTATAGTTTAAGCAAGATTGGTTAGAGTTTCAATGATAGAGGTCATTACGAGTTTTTGTTAGTGTAGTAAAGTTCGTTATGTAGAGTTAGTTCAAGTAAGATTGGTTAGGGTTTCAAGTACGGTAGCGTTATTCTCGTAATTTAGGTTTGAATGGTAAAGATTGTTAATGGTTTGGTAGAGTTAAGTTATATTTTGGTGAAGTTAGGTTCTAGTTTGGAAGAGTTCATCATTTTTGTTAGTGTAGTAGAGTTCGCATTTTTGTTAGTGTAGTAGAGTTCGTTTTATGTGTAGTAGAGTTCCTGTCAAAATTTCTGGTTTGAATAGTAGAGTTTGGTATAGTTTGCTAAAGTTAGGTTCTAGTTTGAAAGAGTTCATCACGAGTTGTTGTTAGTGTAATAAAGTTCGTTTTAAGTGTAGTAGAGTTTGTATCGTAATTTAGGTTTGAATGGTAGAGTTAGGTTATAGTTTGGTAAAGTTAGGTTATAGTTTTGAAGAGTTCGTTTTAAGTGTGGTAGAGTTAGGTGATAGTTTTGTAAAGTTAGGTTTCTATTTGGAAGAGTTTATATTCGTCTACATGTTTGATAGAGTCAGGTTTTGACTGTTTTCTTTTTTCTACTTAATAGGTATGGCTGCGGCCAAGGACTACCCGTGGAGGCGTTTTGCAGATGGTCTTGTAGTAATGGAGAATCAGAGCATAAACCATCATTGCAATCTGAGTCATATTAGGAATATGATCAAGGGTATTGGTGAAGATGTATACAAAGATATAGAGGAGAACTCATGCCTTGGAGTTTTTTTGAAGCTTGCCGACTCTGAATACGCGTTTGCAGGGAGGCATGTACAATATTTATTGGCGGATCAGCTATATATTAAGAAGCGGTATGAGTTATGGGTCTTGGTTGGCTATCGACTTATGAGATTTTCTCTGAACAAGTTTGAGGAAATCACACAGCTTAATTGCGGTTTGTTGGATGAATCTTCTGCTATGTAGGAGGTTGCACATGGAGATCTATAGAAGGATATGGGTTTACCAGTTGGTGAAGCCCCTATGTGGGTAGAGTTGAAAAATGTTCTGCAGAGATGCAGATCATGGTCTTTCATGTTGGTATATTTGGTATTCACTGTAATAGTAGGATTCCATCTAAATATGCTAAGTTGGTTACAGATCTAGATCGGTTTGAGAGGCATCCTTGGGGAATAGTAGCATTTAACGAACTTATCACCTCGGTTAAAGGTGTATCCTATAAAAACGAGTCCTACACTATCCATGGGTTTGTGCATTCGCTTCTGATATGGGCATTGGATTCTATCCCCCTATTAGGATAACTTTTTGGAGAGAGAAAAGAAGGTGTCAATGTTCCTATTATATGGTGGAGACCTATAAAGAAACAAGCCAAGGAAACAGAAGAAATTGTCAAGTTGGATAAGGAAAACATGGCAGACGGAAAGGCAAATTGCTAACTTAGTAGAGTTCATAGTCAATAAAGGTAGAGTTCATATAGCTGCCTCGTAGAGTTCATATATCTTCTTGGTAGATTTAAGTTTCTGCTTGATAGAGTTCATAGTCAGCTTGGTGGAATGGCAGAGTTTGGTAAATATTGGTAGAGTTCGTAATTTAGGTTTGAATGGTGGAGTTTGGTAAGTAATGGTAAAGTTAAGTTATAGTTTGGTAAAGTTTGTGTTAAGTGTGGTAGAGTTCATGTGTCTACCTAGTAGAGTTCATATGCTCAGTGTTTGATAGAGTTGGTGGTTCGTGGAAAAGTTGATAGAGTTGGTGGTTCGTGGTAAAGTTGATTCTCGTTTAGCAGAGTTTATCATATATTGGTAGAGTTGATCCTCTTTCTGGTAGAGTTGGTCTGAACTTGGAAAAATTGTTTTGTGTTGAGAAGAGCTGACCTTTATTTCTTTTTCTCTTTCAGGTACGCATAAGGCACCTACGTCAAATGCCTCCGGCTGAGATCTTCCTTGTTTTTGCAAAAGATGATGACGATTCGAGAGTGGACAACATGATTAGAGACATACTGGATGGCACTATAGATGAGTTCTTTTGGGACATATTTTAACTGCGGACTTTACCATATGTTAACTCTACTATGATATTATTTTAACTCTACTAAAATTTATTCCGAACTCTACCATATTGAAACTCTACCATGATATTAACTCTACTACATTTTATTCTGAACTCTACTAAGCTATCCTGTACCATCATATGAAGATTGTACCTTCAGACCGAATCGCTTGTTCATTGAATTAGTGACATGATTACGAAGAATAGAAGGCCCAATACCACCTACGAATTCCATGTACATCAAAGTCAAACCTTTGTAAGACTGACAGAATCTTCAACCTCATCTCGAGTTCATTTTTTGATGAGTATTGTTGTCCGACCGCCAATTCTAGTGATGACATCTCTATGTCCAAATACTCAGCATTGAACCCCAATTCCTTTGTTTTCCCGAGAGGTTTTTCTTTTCTTCTTCCTTGGATTTCCTACGAACACCGATGTAATCTTCATAATCAGAGCTTGCGCCATCCATATCATCGCAGTAGTCAAATCTGAATTTGGCATCTTCGTCCTCAACATGTTCAAATTCATGTTTCATATCTTCTGTACTTTGGTCTAGCTTCACTAAACCGGGGATCAACTCTACTACATTCAAGAGCAACTCTATTACCACGGGGATCAACACTCTTGTAATCAAGATCAACTCTACAAGACCAAGGGTCAACTCTATTAAACGTTGAATCGTAGTTCTGCCATCACCATCTTAGTTACCTTCTTCACGAAATGTCGCTAAACCACAAGATCAAATGAAATTCTCTACACATAGACGAATTAATTCTTTACGAAATTGTTGCACAAACACTTGCAATTGCCTTTTGTTACTCACAAAGACAGGGGGAGTATCTTGTGGTAGTGATTGCATGACAAGATTTGACTTGTATCTTAATTTCACCTCATCACTTTGTTGATTCAAACCAAAATTCTCAGACACCATCCCTACAAATTCATCATAACTAAGATCTTCACCAATCCCTATGATCCAACAACCATAAGTTTTGTCCACCAAAAAAATCCATTGGTTTTGGTTAAAACTCCAACGCCCAGAAACCAAAACATTTTCTTCCATAGATCTTAAAAGTGTTAACAATAGAAATGAAGGACAGAAAATGAATTAGAGCAAAAATGGAGCTTCTGAAAAGTATATGAGAGCATAAATGGAGCTCCAATGGTGTCATTTATTGAGGAAAAAGGTGGGTGAGCGGCAGGTGAGCTAATAAGTTATGGGTAAATTTGTCATTTTAAAAGACTAGGTTTCGACAACCAACTCTTCTACGAAGGCATCTAACTCTACCAAAGGTAACAAATAAGACTTTCCACGAGGCCAATAAACTCTACCATGGGTGGTCGGTGGTCATATGTAACTTTATCATTAATGTACTATCAACTATATCAAATGTAACAAACTACATTGTCAACGAAGAAAACGAACTCTACCATGAGTCATATCTAACTTTACCATACACTACATTATCGTACTATCAACTCTACTAAGGGTAACAAACTACATTTTTAACGAGGAAAACAAACTCTACCATAGGTCATCTATAAGTTTACTATACACTACATTATCGTACTATCAACTCTACTAAGGGTAACAAACTACATTTTGAACGAGGAAAACGAACTCTACTATGGGTTATCTATAACTTTACTGTACACTATATTATCGTACTATCAACTCTACCTTGGTTAACAAACTACATTTTCAACGAGGAAAACGAACTCTACTATGGGTCATCTATAATTTTACCGTAGACTACATTATCGTACTTTCAACTCTACCAAGGGTAACAAACTACTTTTTGAACGAAGAAAACGAACTCTACCATGGGTCATCTATGACTTTTCCATAGACTACATTATCGTACTATCAACTCTACCAAGGGTACCAAACTACATTTTGAACGAGGAAAACGAACTCTACCATGGGTCATCTATAACTTTACTATACACCACATTATCATGAGTCATCTCTACCAAAGTATGATCAACTCTTTTACGTTGCATTCACTTAGTTTGGTAGAGTTCGTAAGAGACGGACGACTGACATGACAAATTTCATTAATGCCAGTTTCGTAATTACATTTTTGTTTACTCATTAATAAAGGGCAAAACGGTGTATATCGAATTAAAAAAATTATTCTAATAATTTTGAAATATTTGCTCTATTTAAGTAATTTTTCAATAAATTTGCTCTATTTTAGTAAATCACCCAATTTTTAAACATATATCAAAATATATAAATATGTGAGATTTTTATTTTTTTGGATTTCGGATAGTTGCACTTGCTGTCCTATTCTTTGAGTCCTTTCTCTTAGTGGAAAATATTTAGCTCAAAAATGGGAGATATGACATTAACATTTTCAATGTTATTAACTCTATTTTAAGTAACGAACTAATCTAAATAAAGAAGTAGTATTTTGAAAGAAGAATAAAAACAAGGAAACATTTTTAATATAAAAGGAAATACAAATACTATTTATGTACATTATTCAATTTATAAACATGAACCAACAAACTTACATGTAGAAGCATAAATGAACCGACATGTACGTACATATAATATCTGCAAAAATATTGGGTAATGTACATAGATAACGTACATCAAATCATCACAACTCACATACAAAGTACATAAATCTACTCTTATTAAAACAGAGGTCTATTTCTCTACATAACCTCTATTTATAAATAATTACGAAACATACCTATGAAAAAATGTTTTAGTCTCTCATTTTATCATTCACCGAAAATCTCTCACAAACACACGATCAAAAGCAAAACACACGTTCATGTCTTCTCTATGTCTTTTTTAAAAATCACGTTCCCACAACTTCCCTAACCACTCACCTTTATTTTCCAACTTTAATAAGTACCTCACTCCTTATCCTTTACGTAACCACCTTATTGATCGAAATCATCTTCTCCCACGTTCAAATCTCATATATTGAATTGGTCGACTCTCCAAATTGGAATACTCATCCAGTGTATTGCACGAATGTTCTCATTGAAAAATATTAAAATCATTGCTCTTATTGTCCTATTGATTCTCCTCACTGATACGTACGAAGAGGTATGAGATTCGATTTTGTGCTTCTTTAACCGGATTTTGATTTTGAGATTCGGTATTGATTTTGATTTTGGTTGGTTTTTTTTGTTGTTGCGACTTCAGATGATCAAGGATGTTATCGTCACATTGAAAGAAAGAATTTGATCTAGGGTGATTCAGAAGTTCGTTGAAGAGAAGCGTAAAGGTCTTTCTCTAACATTCATGTTCATCTAAATTTGGAGAATGTATAAAAAAAGGACAAAAACGATTGCTACAGCAAATCAGAACAAATCTACTATCTCCTGTTTTTCAGGGAAACAGAACATATACACTGAAATTTTTGTGTCTACAGCCAGACATCCAAGAGGGAGGCCAAGGAAAGCCAAGTATTAGATCAATCAGGTTTTGTATTTAATCAATCAATTGTTCAATTTTATACCTTCACTTTTATCATTTTCTTTCTTTCTTTTGTATGTGTTATTAGAGCGGAGGTGAATAAGGAGGAGCTCTAAGAGGCACAAGAATGTACTCATGAAGAAACAACAAGGGGTACTCAAGAAGAAAGACAACTGAACTCCCAAATCTAATAGAGAAAAAGGAATTCAGTAAGAAATTATCTTTGCTGTCAGCTTTGTTATTGATGTTTGAACTTGAAATTTGTTGCATATTGAACTTTCATTGCAGCAAATTGTTGGATTTTTAGGTAAATTTTATTGCATTTTTGGTACTCTAAGACATGTGAAACATGTAAAACTTTGTCCTCTAATTTGAGATTGTAAGATATGTTTTGTCTTTTTGATTTTGTTACGTCACCTTCCTATTTTCTTTTGCTCACTTTATAAAAACCAAACTTGACAAATGACAACAGACCATAATGAACCAAACCCTGTTTATTATAAAATCGTACATACATTACCATGATGAACCAAAGTTTGTTCGTTTTTTTTTTTTTTTTGTCAATGAAATGCATTAATTAGAATCAGAATACAGATAGAGTTGGTGAGGACCAATTTAATGCCTTCTTTGCTAACAAATCAACATTTTTGTTCAGGTTCCTCTTAATGAAATTGAAATTAACAGAAACAAAACAAGAGAGAAGATTGGAGATATCAGCCATAACTCCATGGATCTCTGTCAGGGTCAAGCCTTTTTTAATGGCGTTGATGATAGAAATGGAATCCGAGCGGATTTCCAGCGCATCGAGACCAATATCTCATGCTATGAGGAGACAATCAAGGATGGCTAAAGCTTCCGCTGTCAAAGGGGATAAAACAAACCGTTCTTTTTGCTTCATCTCGATCCTAGCTGTTTGTGGTGGTTGGATCGTCCAACTCAGCCCTACTTCCATTGCGTTTTGATTCCAAGCTCCGTCGGTATAATAGATTGATCGATGGTGGTGTTGGCTCTGTTCTCTCCCGGGATCTGTTACAGGTGGTTTACCCGTCGGTGCTTGTGCTTTCTCCCATTCTTTGGATGATGTTATTGCTGTTAAAAGTACTTGAATTTCTGACTGGTTGAAGCTCTCATAAAGCAGTTTGTTCCTGGCTTTCCACAGAGCCCATAAAATCCATAGAGCTATGTGTAGGAGATCGAGTAGACTTATGGATTAGGCCAGTGAGAGAAATGTTTTAAAAATTATTCACTCTAATCTTCCCAAACATAGAGAATGGAAGATTATTGCATGTAGATTACATTTTCTGAAACAATGATATTCAATTTATGGTTCATCTCTACATATAATCACAACGTTGAAGAATCGTGTAGAATGTTGATGGGAGCTACCTTCTAACCGGGTTTGTCCACTCTACATGCCATAATATTTGGAGGCATCCATAAAATATATATTATCTTCTTATTGTAAATGATAAAAGTCTATTTTATGAAAAGTTTTCTTATGTAATAATTACATTGTCATTGTAAAAGTCAATTAGAAGATTATATTTGTAGTAAAATTTTTAAAAAGAAAAATTATTTATTTTGTGGCATTTAACATCAATAAATCGTATAGAAATTCATTGATTGACATTTTTTTTAAATGTAGAATAATGTTCATTTGAAGATAAACAATTGATTACAATATCAAATATAGTCATTCCATTTTATTTTTTGTGTATTTTAAACGTACTCAAGGCCAAGCCAATTTAAATAGACCAAGCCCATAACCGAATCTTACTGAATCTTGCAGTTTTTTGTACTAAAATACAAATAGATATTCTGTACACATTACTATTTATTCGGCTAAACTAATAATTTTCACCTAAGGTCAAACCGATATTATGCATGATTTATATTCACAAAAAATTTTCAACACTTCACCACATAAGCTGGAAAATGAGTGATTTATTATATGATAAACCAAAAATGAGGACAAAACACATATTGCATCTGCAATCTCAAATTGTTACCAATTAAAAAAATGGCCGCTTTATATATAATATCACAAAATCTATATAAGCCCACGCTACCAGCGTGTGTAGCATCGCATCCTAGTACCTACATTATACTTAGAGTTTTTGTATCTGTAAGATCTTTTTATTGTACTTAAGTAGAAAAGCCTCCAAACTGATTTTGATCTTTGCTTTTGCCAGCATCTCAAAGTTCTACCGAACTGATGAGGTACGTCCGAAGTTCTTTCAAATTTGCAAGTATCCGACATGTTCATAGTTTGTATACTTTGACCAAAGTAATGGATTTTCATGACCAGCTAAAGCAAAGATCAAGCGTTCATTACTCATTAATCTCGCGTTTCACTTGAATACATAGTTTCAGTCCTTTTAAAGCATCCATTGAAACAAGAACATTGCTAGCACTTCGACATAGTCTTGGGTGTTCAGGTATCCATTCGAGTCATGTTTTTTTTCGGGTTTTCAGTTCTATTTGTTTAGAATCTATTCAAGGTATTTTTATTTTCCGGATCGAATTCGGTTTGGGTATAGATCGGTTCAAGTATTTTTATATAAATTTATATAGAAATTCATAATAAAAACTTAACAGAAAATTTTCTAAAAAAACCTAGATGTAATAATAAAAATATATAGAGTATTCATTCGGTTATCAATTCGATTTTGGTTCAAATTTGATTTTCAGGTATATAAATTTAAGACCTATTCAAGTATTTCATCGGTTCGCTTCCTATATTTGGGATCAGTTTCGGTCGGGTTTCGTGTATAGGTTTTATGCCCAGAGAGTTCGACGTGTAATTTTCGTCTGATTAATAACGTCATAAGATTTAGACTCTCTTATTCATAAAACCCACAGAATCTGCAACACAACAATTCACTCTTATGGCCATGTGCAATTCAAAAAGAGTGCTAAATAGTACCCAACAGCAAGATCACAAGGTATGTCTTTCACTTTATGAGCAAACTATAATATGTAAGATTATTTACATTATTGTTTATCGAAAAAAGGCTTATGAGAGAGCTCACTCATAAATCAGTCATCATATGAAATGTGAGGTCTGGTGACACAACCAGGTGCGTTATGATCCTCTGCCCCACAACAATCGTAGAACTTGGCTGCATATGGTGGATCCTCTGGTTTCAATTCATAGTACCTTTAATTGTTGTTAGAAAACAAGTTTTAGTTAATTTAACTCTTAAGTTAAAATAGGTACAAAACAGATTCATTATACTCTAATTGATTCTCCCAGTAGGAACCATGGTTTGGATTGAATATAGATTCATTTTGCAACACCTTTTAAAGCAAACATGATATAACGAATCTTACGAACCAGCACGAATATGAGTATCAAAGAACTATGAACACTAGAAATCAATCTTTCACAGTAGATAACAATCAAAGCACATGTACTACACAATGAGTAGAACTGAGGAATTCATAAACCAAATGAGCCAATAGAACAGAACTCTTTGTTTATGCAATTAAACCAATTCTTCAAACAATTATGGAGCTTCAGGATTATGCCTAAAGCTGGATTATCTCATTAGAACTTGTAATTAGCATAGAAAGGATCAAAATTTAGGTAAACAAACTAGCTAATTATATACAAAGAAGGTTAAGAACTAGTTTTGAATTCAAAAAAACATGGCAAAAAAAAACATGAAGGAATATGACCTTTTTTACTCTGATATTGGAACTAATAGAAATTCAACTGAGATAATGATGAGCCATTAATCACTTCACCATTATCGAGAACAAAGATTTACCAAAATCACTGAATTCGGCAGGGAATCAAACTGATTGAGATTTAGGGTTTTCAGGGAACTAACCTTTTCTGATCATCGTGGCGACGACAAACAAAGAAGGAAGGGTGAAAACGGCAAGAGGAATCGTCGTTTGAAGAATCTCTGTAGCTTTGTTTGCACCTCTTGCACAATTTCTCCACCTCTTTCGTCTCCATTCTCGATTAACACTGAAAACAAGTTCTCTAATTTCTATGGCAACTCAAAATATTCAGATTCCGGTTAACTAGAAGTTTCGGTTTGACTTTTCCGGTTTTTTGTAATATCGGTTCTTTTCTTCTGGTGTAAACCGGCTCTTTACAGGAAAAGATTTTCATGCTATTTAGAGCATCTTCAACTTCCATGGTGATACCCAATTGGGTATCTTAACATTATAATATTAATATTATTAATATATTTTATTTTAAGATATTCACATGAGTATCACTCTAAATTTTCATTTTCATTGGTGTAATACTCATATAAGTATTTCACTAATATTATATTCAAAAGTTTTTGATATTAATTATAAATTTTATTTTAAATTATATTTCAATAATATATATATAACATAAAATTTAAAATGATATAGAAAATATTAATAATATAAAATATCATACATAATTTTAAATAGATATGTAAATATAACTTTATCTTTCAAATCATGAAACTTTTTAAAATATTTGATATTATTTTTGAAAGAAATAATATTAATTTTTAAAAAGAAATAATAATATTTTATTTTTTATATTTTAACTAAAATTAATAACAAAATATTATAAATTATATAATATAAAGTTATGCATAACGGAATTTGATAACTAAGTTAACCTTATGGTTTCTAAATATATCAAAATTTCAAATTTTAAACATGTAAACTATTTATATAACATTTTAAACTATAATAATCTAAAAAGAAATTCAACTAACCAAATAGTGACATGTTTTCCATTTGAAGTTGAGATACTCATGGAAAGACTCATGAAAGTATACCTCAAATGAAAAACTCATAGTTGGATATCACACAATTTTTAATAATATTTATTAGTTTATATTATTTTAATAATATGATACTATGCATGATACTCCCATTTCCATTGGAGATGACCAAAATAGCCACAACCCAAAGGACATATTTTATCCTATATATATATATATACTAGTTTAAACCTCCGTGCCTTGCACCTGCTAAATTATTGGTCAATTTCTTTTACTTATGAAGTTTATATTACTTTACTTTTAATATCTCGAATCTCTCTCTTTATTGTTTTTTCATATAAGAGAATTGTATTATAATTTTGTTTTTTTCTTTGATTTGTTATAAAAATGGAATAAAATTTTGAATTTTCTGGTACGGTTACATTACAAACGAAAGAGAAAATAATTTTTTATAAAAAAATTATTGGTATTTTTTTTTCAAACTTCTTCATTAAAGTGAAACCCAAAAGGGCCAGTAAACTACAATTGTAAGTAAAGAAACAAGAACAATTGACCGAAAATTAGCCCAAAGACGTGGAGACGTCTATTAGCCCACTTGTTAAACGTCTCTTCCACCAGAAATCACCACCAGATCTAGTGAATGAGATATATGTGCACCTCAAAGTCTCACCAACGATCTTCACCTCCAAGAGAGACTCTATTGCAGTACACGTCGATGATTTGTGGAAGCAATAGAGATAAATTCTCGAAAGATAACTAGTTACATTTTATCAAAATAAATGTTATGGACCATTGATTTTAGGAATTTAAAAGATTGTAAGTTATAGTTTGTATGAAAATATTGTCAAGTGGACCAATGAAAAGAGGATATAAATCTTCCTGTTATCAAGTGGACCAACTGAAACTATTTTTCATAAATATTTGGGTAAACGATCCAGATCCTTTTCGAAATTATAAAAAAAAATTATATGTATCTAGTTATTTGCCTCGACAAATTTGACCATGTGAGAAATTTAACAATCACTACAACAAAAAGCAAGATTTGGGACGTTTTTTAGCAACGCATTTACAACACAGC
>OVAX01003777.1:0-17169 GCA_900406405.1 Lepidium africanum | reverse complement strand
GGCTGATGCTCTAGCTCGTTCTTCGAGGGAGTCACCTAATGGTATAGAAGTGTAACTTATCATTCCTTTTTGGTAATATATAAATTTGAGTTGATAAAAAAAAAATGAAGAGAGAGATAAAGAAGATGTTTTTTTTGTTTGTTCATGCTAATGGCATTCATGTAATTAACTGGAAGTGTTAAGAAATAATGATATTTTCATACCCAAAAACTTGTCTCATTCTAGTAAATTTCTTTCTAGTCAATAAGTGCAAATTGTTATATATTCTAGTATATTATCACTTTCTTTAATGAAAGTTTTCGGCTAACACTTAGACACATTAATTTTGCTTGATATATATATAGATTTATAATTAATTCTAATAATAATTTTACTTTAATTCTCCTCACAGATTTGTTTATAAAGCTTCATAAGAAATCTTGTGAAACTGTATAAAACCAAAATAAATATTGAAGACTGAAAATTTCCACACTTGGTTTTTAATTGAAGTTTGTAAATCTTTATAAAGTTTCTTATAAAATTGTATAAGACCAAAAGAATATATTAAGATGGCAAAATAACAAAATTGTCTTCATTTTATAAAACTCCACTTATATGTATAAAGACAAACATTAATACTTGATCAAATAAGTGTACCAAGGAACCAAACATAGTAGTAGTTATAATTCATAAACAGTATAAAATAATGGGTATGATTTTAGTATTTGGTTTTTTATAAAATTTTACAAGATACCTTATAAAACCAAACGAAAATACTAAAATGGCAACGAATCGAGCATAATAGCAAAATAATAAATCTGTCTCTAATTTTATAAATTCTGATTAATCTGTACTTGATAAAAAAAGAGTATCAATGAACCGAACATAGTAGTATTTCTAAATCATAAACAATCTGACATAAGCTACTTTTGCATTTATGAAAATATATCAAATGCAAGTTTGATCCTCAGATTTTTCAAGCTTTCTTCTGCTAATTTTGACCAGTCAAGTACTCTCATTAGCCAACATTCCATAATCTTCAGCATGTAGATTCCAGAATCTACAACATTTGAAACATGAAACAAATAAAATTATTAGTTTATATGTCTTTCCAACTAACATTTTCAAAACGAAAGATAATCAACTAATATGTGGGTATATTTCATCGATCCAAACATTGTAAGGGGAAACATTTATGTCTTCCCCTTTGTTGCTGTGAACTATATATGGAAGATGTGTTCTTTTGGATTTCTCTGTCAGTTTGCTTCCAAGTGTGTCTATCAATGATATGATTCTCTTCTCAATGCTCACCTTAACTGCAAACTAGTAGTTTTGTTTCAAACACAGCAGAGTAAGAATCTCAATGCTTTCTCCAAACAAGTTGTTGATGTCTTCTTGAAACTGAAATTCAAATTCATCTTTATCCTCCACGAACTCAATGTAGCACTCATCTATTGTCTTTAAAAATACTCTCCAACAATTGCAGCTTTCTTGTTTAAGAAAATCTCTGGATCATGTCTTTTCTGCAACCTCAACATCTTTAGTCCTACTTCTAACATACTATGTTGAGAAGAAAATAAAATGAGAAGACATCTAATCAGATTTTTAAAACAAACTTGTAGATTTCATAAACTTTCTTATAAAAGTTATACAATATTTTTATAAAGTAATAAATTGTAAAAAAAAATTTTACTGTGTTTGAAATCTTTTTCTCTGGTGTCTCTAAAGCAATACACCGTTTGGTATCGATTGTATATCCTCCAATCATGACTTGCATGCATTCCGGTTTATATAACTTATAAGAATTAAATGAAAATTTTAATTTATTTGATTTCATAAACTATCTTATAAACTTATTTTTCCGTCTTCTTTTTTTCCATTGCTCTTGTTTTTCTACCCTTTCCGCATCAGCTTTTGCAAATGGGTAGAACACTGAATGCTTTTTCTTCTTAGCTATATAAGGAGCCTAAGTGTGAACTGATGGTACATGTCCATGTTGGCTTATTTTTGGTGGAGGGCAATTTGATTTTCGTTTCTTTTGTGTCTTCTGTAGAGTTTGTAAAGAGAAATCAGTTATTAACCAACCTAATACCTACTAAAAATAGTTAAAAAAAGATATTGATTTTACCTGAATACATAAAATACAAAATCGTTTACGATAACACCACAATCAAGCTATAATCTTAAGAAAAACATAGAATAATAATTGGTTCCCTTACCAAACCAAAAGAAAATGAATTTAACCACAAATCAATTAAATAACCGTCAATTGATTTTATAACTTAATAATCCAACATAACATCCAAAATCGGTTCTCTAACACCACGACTCACAATCAAATCCATGTTTCGATTCCAAAAAGGAAAAGACGAAACACCTGAATATTTCACTCCAAAAAAACATGGCTAAACCCTACAGGAAATTTCTACAGGAAATTTCTCGTCGGAAACAAAACCGACGAAACTTGACTGAAAGTGTCGGTCTTCGTCGGTTTAAACTTTTAAAAAAAACAATAAATAATAATAAATTTCTTCGGTTTTCGTCGGGAGAAGGCCCGACAAAAACCGACGGGATATTATATTGTAATTTAAAAAAATGATGAATAAATAATAATAAATCCCATCGGTGTTCATTGGGCCTACTCCCGATGAAACCTGATGGGATTTTATATTTTTTAATTTTTTTTTATTAAATCGATTTTCCGTCGGTTTTAGTCAGTCCCACTCCCGACGAAAACCGACGGGATTTTATATTTTTAATTTTTTTATTAAATTGTTTTTCCGTCGGTTTTCGTCGGGAGTGGGGCCGACAAAAACCTACGGGATTTTTTTTTTTATTAAAATGTTTTTCCATTGGGTTTCGTCGGGCCCACTCCTGACGAAAACCGACGGGATTATATTTTTAAATTTTTTTAATTTTTTAACAGTTACACTAACGAGAACCGACGGAGTCCAACGGAAGTGGTTACACTATGTTTTGCATGAGACATTTCACTGTTATAACTGAAAGTTAGGTTGCCGTTGGAGTTCGTTGGATTCCTTCGAAATATTTAGTCTATAAAACCAAACGAAATTCATTTCTCTCATTCACACTCTTCCTTATCTCTCTCAAAATATACAATGTCAAACTTTTCTTCCGAGCTTGGATGGACGGACCACGCATCGATGAAGCAACGGGGACATTAACTGCTGATTATGAGGCCAGGTTGAAAAGTTTTATGGAGTTTGCGGCGTATCAGAGTCTTCCGCTCCAAACTGGTAAGATGTATTGTCCGTGTATAAAATGCGAAAATATGAAATGCATCCCTGTTAAAACTGTCTACAATCATCTGTACCGGAGAGGTTTTTTTCTTAGTTACAAAATTCGATATGTGCATGGAGGAGATGATTCGAATGTTAACTTAGGTAGTTATAGCGGAGCTGGTAATACTGATACATTAGATGAATTAGGTAACCTAGTAAATGACCAAGTAGATGTCAATCTTGGCACTACCGGATTAGGTAGTTTAGGTATGAAATCAACAGTCCCGGTAGAGAACTTTGACGGTACTTTTCAAATGGTCAATGATGCATTTAGAGAGGAAGTTCCGGTATTTACTGAGTCTAGAAATATGGGTGAAGAACCATATTCCAAAGCACGAAACTTCATTACTATGCTAGATGCAGTGAAAAAGTCATTGTATAGTGGTTGTAGCGATGAAGTGTCACCGTTGTCGACCGCTGGGAAGTGATGAATATCAAAACGGACTACAATTTACTGAGAGCTGTGTCTACGCATTAACTGGTCTTTCAGGAAATGTCTTCTGCCTGATAACTCATACGCAACATCCTACAATGAAATCTAGAAATTGGTCTCGGGCCTTGGATTATTGTATCATATGATAGATGCTTGTGTAGATAATTGCATGATTTTCTGGAGACAGGATTCAGACGAGATCCGTTGTCATTTTTGTCGTAAACCTCTATTCCAGGATACTAGTGGGAGGACTCGGGTCCCATACAAGAGAATGTGGTACTTACCATTAGCAGCCATGCTAAGAAGGTTATATCAATCAGAGCGTACAGCAGACCAAATGAGATTGCATGCAGAACATAATTCAGCTGGTGAGATAACGCACCCTTCATATGCAAAAGCATGAAAACATTTCCATATAGTATATCCTGACTTCGCCCATGAACCAAGGACTGTATACTTAGCACTATCCACCGATGGGTTTAATCCGTTTGGGAAACATGGGAGACCGTACTCAGTTTGGCCGGTGATTCTAACTCCTTATAATCTACCACCAACACTCTGTATGAAGCCAGAGTTCTTATTTTTAACAGTCCTTTTACCGGGCCCAGATCATCCAAAGAGATCGCTTGATTTATTTCTACAGCCGCTTATTTACGAATTGAATTAGCTCTGGGAGACTGGTACCACCGTGTTTGATGTTTCAACAGCTCAAAATTTCTAAATGAGAGTTGTGTTGATGTGGACTATCAGTGATTTTCTAGCTTACGGAATGCTATCAGGTTGGTCCACGCATGGGAGATTTTGTCCACACTGCCAAGATAACACTGAAGCTTTCCAACCCAAGCATAGACGGAAGACATCATGGTTCGATTGCCACCGAAGTTTTCTACCTCTGGATCATCCGTATCGCCTTAGTAGATCATTGTTCACTAAAAAAAGAAAGTGTTGTATGGCACCACCAGAACTAAGCGGGGCACAGATATTAACGCAGCTGATAGAGTTTGGTGCTGAGTTAACTGCAAGATGTGGAGGAAATGGACATTACCCTATTGACGGGGTTGGGGTGTACCATAACTGGCATAAGAAGAGTATTTTCTAGGAGTTGCCATATTGGAATAATCACCTCCTTCGACACTGTTTAGACATCATGCACATTGAGAAGAATATCTTTGATAATTCCACCAAAACAATTATGAATGTACAAGAAAAAACAAATGACAATCTCAAATCAAGACAGGATTTACCAGAAATATGCGATAGGAAATCGCTTCATATACGAGGAAACAACACCGTAGGCCCTGTACCTATCTTCAGATTGAGTAAAGAAAAAAAGGTACGACATTGTATTCCCTCTTTATATATCATTCTAATTATCAATATTGATGCGAATTGGTGTTTTGAATGTAGGATGCTTTTTTGAGTGGGTTAAACACAAAGTTAAGTTATGTGATAGCTATGCTTCAAACTTACAAAACTGCGTTGATACAAATGAAGGCAAATTCTGTAGCATGAAAAGTCATGACTATCATGTTGTAATGCAACGACTTTTCCCATTTACGTTCGCCTATTTATTACCAAGAAATGTACATGAAGCGCTTGCAGGTATTATCCGATTACTCAAATTATCAACTAAATTGGGAATACTTTATTTAATTGTTTACGATACTTTTCCTTACCTCAATTCTGGGTGCGTTTTTCTGGGATCTATGCTCCCAGATTCTTACGCCAGACGGGATCAGAAATTTGAATGATAAGATTCCAATAATCTTATGTAATCTGGAGAAAATATTACCCCCTTCCTTTTTGATGTAATGGAACACCTTCCTGTTCATCTCCCTCGGGAAGCTGGTAATCACATAATGGATTACAGATATATTTACTTAAACTAATAACTATAATTTGTAAAACAAACATGTACTTTGTTTTACAGAGCTTGGCGGGCCAGTTCAATATCGTTGGATGTATCCTTTTGAGAGATATATGTTCAAGCTGAAGAAGAAAATTAAAAACATAAGTCGTGTTGAAGGTTCGATTGTTGCCCAATGTATCAATGAAAAAACTGCAAACTTTGCTTCGTTATACTTTCCGGCAAATGTTCAGACAAATATTTATATATGTTTTATTTTAAAAACTATAGTTCTACATTTCCTATTACTATATGTTTTAAAAAAAAATATCTACTTGATCATATATATATATATATATATATATTATAACTTAATATGTAACATTTAAAACTTAATTGTATATTGTATAACTTAATTTGTATGTTTTATAACTTAATTGTATATTTTAAAATTTGATTGTAAATTTTAAAACTTAGTTTGTATATTTCGTAAATTTATATGTTATCATATATGTTTTGCTCAATTAATTCATAAATTTTCAATTTTTCAAGATTTCGTATGATGACTTTCATCGTTCACGTCCCGGTTCATCACGTGCTAGACCATCACGGGGGCACGATTCTGATGACTCGCCTAGTCTGCAAATTCCCATTGGATTTAAGGGAGTCGTGGTTCAGTTCTTTCGCGGTAACCAACTAATTTTACAATCACTTTACATTTTCAATTGCTATTTTACTAATTTTTTACAAATGACAGCAACATTACAACTAGGTCATCGAACACACTGCTCAAGTTTGCGAGAAGTTTGAGGAGCAGTGCAGTACTTCGTATAGCAACCACGTCTACGGATGGAAGCTCTCATGGGAGAATGATCCTGAGGTAGTACCCTATGTTTTCCCGGCGAAGATATACCTGGGGTTTAAGGAGTACTAGAGTCTTCCAGAGACGAAGAAACTGTCGTAGAAGAACCGCAAAGGCGGTAAGGACATCGAGAAGGCACTGGGGACACACAACGCCGGCTCCAACACATTTGAGCACTTCATATATCAACCACGTCTACGGATGGAAAGCTCTCGTGGGAGAATGCTCCTGAGGCGGTACCCTATGTTTTCCAGGCGAAGATATACCTGGGGTTTAAGGAGTATTAGAGTCTTCCAGAGACGAAGAAACTGTCGGAGAGGAACAAGAAGAACCGCAAAGGCGGTAAGGACATCGAGAAGGCACCGGGGACACACAACGCTAGCTCCAACACATTTAAGTATGTCGAGGAGAATTTGGTAAGTTCCAATGCAAAATATAATTATTTTATTCAATATATATGTAATAATGTTTCTTGTTTTGTAGACTATTCAGAATGGGTGCACACCAGATTTGTAAAATTACAATGATAACCATCTAAGCAACCTTTTTTTTTTTAAGGAAACTCCTGTCTCGAAGGGACGACGTTTCAGACTTAGGAAGATGGTCACTGTTGATGGTTTGCCAGCAAATGTTAACATGAGTCAAGGATTGGATCTCACTCAGTGGGAGCGTCAGGAGCTGGTTGATCTCTGGGCGAGCCGCCAGAGCATGTCCCAGTCACTAGAGCAGACCCAGACCCAACTCAGGGAGACTCAGGAGAGGCAAGTAAGGAGTGCAGCTCAGATTGCCAAGCTTATGCGGATGTTCGACACTCCTGTTCCTTCACTTCGGATAGCGAGACACAAGACCCGGGATTTTAGGTTCTGTACTATATTTTGTATGAAACCCTATTTATTAAAAACAAATTTAATATTAAAAATAGATTTTCTAAATTATTAATTATTTTCAGAAAAAATAATTTATTTAATTTAAAAAAAATTCCGTCGGATTTCGTCGGTTCTATAACCGACGAAATCTAACGGCTTGGATCCGACAAGATCCGATGGGAAAGATCCGATGAGATCTGACGGGAAGGATCCGACGAGATCCGACGGCCACCATCCGATGAGAACCGACGGCCGAGATCCGACAGCCACCATCCGACAAGATATGACGGCCGCCATCCGACGAGATCCGACAGCCGCCATCCGACGAGATCTGATGGTCCTCAATGAAATTTGGGCGTCGAATCCCGTCGATTTGTTTCCGATGAAAACCAACGGGATTCAAATTTCTGACCAAGGTTTAGCGACAATATTTTTTCGTCGGTTTTCGTCATAAAAGCTATTTTTCTGACGAAAACCGACAGGATTTGTCGTAGGATATTGCTATGTTTTCTTGTATTGTTAGTCTCGATAAAACATCATTAATCTTACCTTATCTGCATATATTCAAAGTCTCTCGAAACTCAAACCTGGATATTAGTTAATCACTTGACTTTGAGTTAGCTGACTTGGTCCCTCACGACTTCTATCTTCTCCTCTGTTTCAACTGTTTTTTTTCTCTTTTGATGTCGATAAATTTCAACTCCCACATTATCACACCTTCTTGTGTTATGTCCAACACCACCACATTTTCACAATGAATCATTCGTCTTTCTCTTGAAACTTTTTCTATTGAAACTTTGCTCCTAATCTTTTTTGGTGACTCATCCTCTCTTTGATTCTTTTAATGATTCGTTTTCTACCTTGTGTTGTTTCGGTAGGAGGTGGCAAAATCTGAGTATCACCACTCTTTCTCCAAAAATTTATGCCTCTTACAAGATCTATATGTGAATTATATTCTTGCCTCCACTTAGAAGTGAGAAACCAATCAGATATGTAGTCTTCTTGGTTCAGTTTTCTCTATGAAATTATCTTTAAAGCGTGTCAGCAAGGGATTCCCGACATATCCCACTTTCAACTTGTGCATGAATGCTTATCTATGTAAACTTCGAAAGAAGATTTTCTTTCTTTAACCTCATAGACACCAACACCTGCCGGAAATACCTTGCAATTTGTCATCTTTTTTTGTTCCAATTCCACTTTCATCATTGATCTTATACTAAATTTCCCCTTGTGCCTTAATGCATTTTAAGAAGCAAGCATCAAGACCGAAAATGGGACGACAATGTGTACACCAAGTTCTCCGAAGTGCAGCAAAACAAACATAAAATCTACGGAATATATCTACTCCATAATCTGTCGTGTATACACCGTAGAGCCTAGATTGGAACTTATATAAATAAATATGTAAATTTTTATAATTAATGTATCATAGTAAATACGAATTGTAGCTTACTCTAAGAGCTCAAGTCGATAATCTTTTAGTTTTGAAAATTGCTCATCATGCTCTGCTTGGATCATCTCCAAGGCTTTTCCTTTTACCTTTCTACACTTGTCAATCGAAGCAACTAATTTCCATCGCTTGTAGATTTCTTCTTGAATTTTTTTGGCAATAGATTAGGATCTTCCCTTATATCATTCACAAAAAGCTTAGCAATAACCTCTTTAGTAAGTATCTTGCAATATTCACTCTTAATGCAACTATGTCTATCACTTAACACCTTAACCATGTACTTTTGCAACGGTGGCTCATAGGAACAATAAATCTTCCACTCGCAATATTCAGCTGCACATTTCTATTCCGATTTTTCTTTTTCCCATCTTACATACTTAATATTCCACCTTTCTTTCAACACATAATCAACCATTGCCGATTTGAAGTCAAACTGTTCACAGAATTCATGTCTATCATTGCTTCTTTCTCCCTCAGCCACTTCCTCACCACTGTCAGCTTCCTCTAGGTAAGGCTCCACATATATGTCCGCTGATTTAGTGACTGCTACAGCTCTACACAATTTCTCAAAATTTTCATCTCCATTACACAGTGGTTTACGCTCAGTTATTTCTTCCAAAGGTAGCTTATACCAAACTATTTGCCCGTACAAACTGATAGGTAACAAAGTCAACAACTCTCTAAACAAAATAATTGGTCGTACGTCAATGATCCGAACACCACCATCAACATACATAATTTGGTCATCAACTTTCTTAAACTCTCCATCGTAGTAACATGGGAAACTTGCAGGTGTCTCTTTCTTGAGAACTAAATAAATCAAAAGATTTATTGAAACCAACTTAAACATGACCAACTTGATAACCTACTAAAGTAAAATGCAAGAATTTTTTAACTAAAATATGTCTAAATGAAACTAATTTAAGAATTCTACTCAAACAAAACTTATATTGTAATCGAATCTGAAATTCACAATAAAATAGTCAAACTCGAGCTTACCTCATCCTCAGATTAGTGAACCCTTTTCTTTTATGGTTTTGACAACTAATCTCTTTAACCTTGTGGCGAAGAAGACAAACTCGACATCAAATCTCTCTAACCTCGGTTATATATATGTTTATCGCAAACCCTAAGTTTTTTTAGTCCTGAATCAATTTATCCCCAAACTAGACGAAACGAGGTCGTTCTTTTCAGCAAATGACGTGGAATCTTAGTCAGCAAATTATGACGGAACAGTAACACCGTATGTTCATTTGGTGGAATAAGCATGATTTCAAAAGTTTATGGTGTAAATTCAAATTTAACGTAAATTCGTGTAGGAAAAAGCATGAAGTATAAGTTCGTGTATGACAAATCCAAAGTACCATAGTTTATGGTGGAATCAGCCATTTTCCCTATTCTCTTGCATCTTCACATATGAATGTTTGATCAACATAATCAAAGAAACTAAAGATATTATTTTATGGGGTTTTTTCAAAAATGGGTCATTTTTTGGGTCAAATGCAAAAATAATCCCCACTTTTCTCTTTCTAAAATTTTCTCTATTTTAACCTTGAACCAGCTTATATTTATACTCAATGCCATTTTTGTTTTTTTAAATAACCAACACAACTTAAAAAGACATAAATATCTTGTTGGAATCACTTATTTACAAAAATGTCATCATCTTCAATATTTTCAACCACCATTAACAACCAAACACAAGCTCTAAATGCTTACTTACCTAGCAAATTCGGATCCAATAACCCACAAAACTTCATATTTTCCTACTCTCTCATCAATTTAATACAAAAAACTCTTTCATTTGCATTTGAAAATTTTTAAAATTCTTTGATCTTTTTGTTTTAGAGTTTTTTAGATGAAAAACGATTGGGCTTTGTTGGTATTAGGTTGACTTAAGTTTCTAGGTAATAATTGAAGGTAAACACAAGCTCAATCTAACTCATTACCATTTTATCGATTTTTTTGCAGAGAGTAGACTTCAAATGAAGTTTACATTCAATGTAGACATAAAATGAAGTCTACAGGTCAACAAATGAGTTAGTTTTGCATTTGACCAATATGTTGTAGACTTAAAATCAAGTCTACACATTTCTCTTTGTGTAGAAAAAAATTTGATGTAGACTTCACTTTAAGTCTAAGTTAAAAAGGGTTAGTTTTGCAAATGACCAATGTGTTGACTATCGAAGTTGAAGTCTACCAAGAATTTCAAAATGTAGACTTCATATGAAGTATACTGAGGTTAGTTTTGCAATTGACTAAGTTTGACTTTTTTGTACGAAATCTACATCAGAAGTCTACATCGTGTAGACTGCATATGAAGTCTACATTTACAACTATAGATTTAAAATGAAGCCTACAATTAAATAGCTTACGTCATTGGATATATAACGTAATCAAATGAAAAGTAGACTTCATTTTAAATATACTTCAAAATATGTAAACTTTAAATGAAATCTACACTAATATATGTATGCTTCATTTAAAGTCTACACTCTGTAGACTGCTCAAGTAGAATTCATGCACAAAAGTCAATGTTAGTCAATTGCAAAACTAACCTCAATAGACTTCATATGAAGTCTACTATTTGATGTTTTCGGTAGACTTTTCTTGTAGACTTTTAAAGAAGTCTACTTCAATAGTCAACACATTGGTCAATTGCAAAATTAACCCCATTTGAGCGTAAACTTAAAATGAAGTCTACTTCTAGAAAGTCAAAGTTTGGTCAAATACAAAACTAACCTAAAAGTAGACTGTATTTTTAGTCTACCTGGTAGTAGACTGTATTTTAAGTCTACGTTTAGTAGACTTTATTTTGTGTCTACATTTAGTAGACTTAAAATAAAGTCTACTATAACAATGTCATTAAAACTAAGTTTATAACTTATATATAATGTTTTAACTTTTTTTTTAGAACTTTTTCCATGTGTGTTTATTCAGTTGTCTGTCTGTGTATAAATTTGACATGTTTATGTGTTATATTTATAGTTTAATAATATTTTGAAATAATTAGGCATGTAGCTCATTTCTCGTAGACTGTATTTTACGTCTACTGTTGGTAGACTTTAAGTCTACCAACAATAGACATAAAATACAGTCTACAATGATGATTATGTAATGATCTTGTTAATATTAATTAAATCTGTTGTTTGTTATACATGCAATGATTCAGTTACCTGCTGTTTGTGGTGAATGGATGATGAGAGGGGAGTGTTGGCACTTTGAAGTGGATCATATCAAAGGTGGGAGAATGTTCTTCTTGCATGATGGATGTACTCATGGCGAACTTGTTCAAATGGTTAAAAGTGATTATGATTTAGATACAACCGAATTTGTTGGGTTGGCTTATTCCCTACTAGACTCAATGCTGCAACAAATACCTATAGATAATCCTCCTATGCACAGAACAAATAATAGATGATATTCATGCATTTTACCCATTTTAACTTCATAGTTTGCATATGTTTGCATTCATTCACGTTCCATACTATGCATTTTAGAGTCCCATTAGGATCATTCTTGCATTTTGAGCATTTCAGGAACAATGGAGCGTTTTGAGCATTATGGAGCAAAACAAGCCTAAAGACAGCAAGTTAAGCCTGAAACTGAAGAGTTGAAACTTAAACCTCAAAACTGAAGATTTTGCAAGCCAAGTTGATATAGCTCGCCTAACACACTTGCCATGCACTTGCGAGTTGGACATTCAAGCTGAGCCAGAAGCTAGATTTTTGGAGCACTCGCCACTTGCACTCGCCACTTGCACTCGCCATACACAGGCGAGTGCAAGCCATTTGCAGCATTGGAGCCTAAAGCTGGAACCTCTAACTCGCCATTTGCACTCACCATACACAGGTGAGTGCAAGCCATTTGCAGCATTGGAGCCTGAAGCTGGACCCTCTAACTCGCCACTTATACTCGCCATCCACCTTGAAGCGATACGTACCGAGTTCATTTATTTTGACCGACTTTACTCTTTTGTTAACTCAATTTAGGGCTTCTGTGTTTTAGCCCTATAAATACTCTTGTTTTAGCGAAAAACAAGGAGAGAAGTTTAACCTAGTTTTTGCCTCTATAGCTAAATCCAGGATTCTCTCTACCTCTTTCTTATTTTGTTCTTGCTATTCTTATGAAATTCATAGTTTCAGCTTGAATCTCGCTTTAGTTTGGTTAGATTTCGTTTCTGTCTTTATTGTCTGTTTCTGCTTATGTTTTCTATTGATATGCTAGAGGCTGCGCATCTATCCATGGATAGTGAATAGTCTGTTCTGGGTTTTGTGAGGAGATGAAGTAGATCTATGTTGTTTTCTGGGTTTTTGGTGTTTATGCTTGAATACTATCATAGGCTGCGCTAGACTGTTTGATCATCATGCTTATTTTGACTTGATCACTCAAAGTTTGATTCGTAGGCTATCTCACCCGGAAGGTGTTCGATGATATGCTTGGCTTAGGTTCAATTTAGGACTCATGCATTATGGCCCAAGGGATTGGATGTTCAAAGCGTCATTTAGTCATGTAGGATAGGCGTGTTAGTGCCAGTTTGGGCGTGTGATCACCAAGGGATTGGGTTAGGTTGCACCTGAACTGAGATTTCATGACCACGGGAGTGGCTTGTTTACCTTAGTATCATGATTCATTGCTTGCCTGTTTATGTTGTTAGATAAAACCTTAACCCAGATTTCAACTTTGTTCATTGACTTCACTCTCCTCACAAGCCCATCTTCACCTTATTGTTTCAACTCACCGTTACCTCTAGCATGTTCACTCTGTTTCTGCATTTTTACTTAGTTTCTGCTTCTTTGTTAGATGTGTTTTAGCCATACCTATTTTCTGCTAGATAGTTGCATGCCATGCCTCTTTTTCTTGGTTGCTTAGTTTTTATGTTTTTAAGGTGATTGTGACAGAATCACTTCCATCCTCCTGTTTTGATTGATTTTACTTGAACTAGTTAGCTATCTATACCCTAAATGCTAGCAGCTCACTTTGGTTCGACAACCTTATATGCTATAAGGATTTGATAACTTGGCCTCAAAATCTTGTTATCAAATTGGCGTCGTTGCCAAATAAGTTTTTGCTTGTTAATTTTGGGTCAACAGCTTTCTAGGATCAATTTTTTTACTGTTTTTATGTCTTACCTAGTGTCTAGACGTGCTTCTTCTCTTTTTGGTGTGTTTCAGGTCACTCAGCTCGTCTAGCCAACTCGCCGGGCTGCAGCAGTATGGAGGACACCATACAAGAGGAATCACAAGACACACCACCTACCCCATCCACCTCGCCTGTTCATATACCACGGCTTATTGAAGAAGGAGATATGCCTAAGCCTCACACTCCACGTTATGGCATAACTCCACCGGAAGACTCTACTACTGCATTTGGAATAAAGAGTACGATCTGTGCAAGTCCGCTCTGGAACTCGCCAATTTGGAGGTTTCAACAATGAGGACCCCTTGGACCATCTCGACGAGTTTGAAAGGCTCTGTAGCCTATCCAGTCCGCAGGGCTTGAGTGAAGATACTTTCAGGCTGTGATTGTTCCCATTCTCTCTTACAGACAAAGCTAAAAAATGGGAAAAGAATCTACCATACGGCACTATCACCACTTCGGATGGGTGTAAGGCAGCGTTTTTGGGAAAAATTTTCACTCACTCACGAACTGCCAAGATCATGAATGATATCTCTGGTTTCGTTCAACAACCCTCTGAATCAATTTCTGATGCTTGGGCGCACTTCAAGCAGTATCAAGTACAATGCCCACATCATAGCTATACTGNCAAGTACAATGCCCACATCATGGCTATACTGAACAAGCTCTGCTAAGTAGATTCCACTTTGGCCTTCTACCTAAATTCAGGATACTCTTAGATACAGCAAGCCATGGTAATTTCCTGCACCTAGATGTGACTGCTGGTTGTGCTCCCATTGAAAATCTTGCTCAAGCAGCCGAACGGTATGGAGACGGATTTGATGGCCCTCCTACAAAACAAACAGAATCTGAGTTACAATGCAGGGTGTTGGCGAAGCTGAGTGATCAACTGGACATGCTACTAACTTGACGAGTCAAAGAGGCTTATTCAATTACAGATAGAGTGAAGCCTCAAGATTCAGTCGCCACTACAGTTGAGGAAGTGTCATATATCCAGAAATAGGTTCCAGAACGGACTTGCACAGACCGTCTTCAAATTCCTCAATCTAAGGATGTCTATCAAATGCTTGAGCAGATACTATATGGGTAACAGACATCAGTTGCTGCACTTAATCACAAAATCATAGAGGTCAACACGCGCATGGAAGAATCACACAGCAACCTCATCGGAAAGTTTGAAGCATTGGATGCTAAACTCACCATGGTTGAACAAAAACATGCAGCGACTGCAGCTGCCTGCCAAACTCTACTCACCACTACGCCTTCTCCGAAGCATAACACTAAAGCCATTACGCTAAAGGGTGGCTCTAGCCTAAGTGTTAAAGCTGGAGATGATTCTGATACTAAGGACAGTATTATTCAGAAAAGGGGGGATAGCTCAGGCAAAGAAAACAATGTGAATTCAATACCTACACCCAAGCTTGCTAGCCCAACTCGCTAGTTACCTCAGCCAACTGACCTGTCTAGCTCTCAAAACCCTTCTGTTTCTACTAAGAAACCCAAGCCTTTCATCTTGCCACCACCAATACCTATACTCCCATTCCCTAAGCCATTAAAGGAAAATGTCGCTGCTAAATACAAAGCCCTGCTCAACAAACCACTCCAAGAAACTGAGCTTACAATGCCCATACTTGACGCTTTTATAATGGTTCCTCATTATCAAAATTTTTTGAAAGATGCAATCAAAGAAAAGACAACTGAAGTTGAAGGAATAGTTGTTTCAACTCATGAGGTTAGCGCCATCATCCAAAGCAAAGTGATACCAAAGAAGAAGAGCGACCCTGGCACCTTCACCATTCCTTGCGCCTTTGGTCCTTTATCATTCAGCAGATGCCTTTGTGATCTCGGAGCTTCAATAAGCCTTATGCCACTATCAACAGCCAAGAAGCCGGGGGTCAACCATTTTAAGCCTTGCAGGATCACACTGATTTTGGCAGACAGGTCAGTTCGAGTTCCTCATGGGGTATTGGAAGATTTACCAGTCAGAGTTGGGAATGTAGATATACCAACAGAGTTCATCGTGTCAGAGATGGATGAGGAACCAAGAAATCCCTTGCTCTTTGGAAGGCCATTCCTACCTACAGCTGGTGCAGTGATTAATGTCCCAAAGGGAGAGATTGAGCTGAATCTGGGACGTGACTTAAAAATGAAGTTTAGCATCCAGGATGTAATAAAGAAGCCATCTATTGAGGTCAAAGCGTTATGGGTTGAGCAGATAGACAAGCTAGCAGACGAGTTGTTAGAGGAAATGGCAGCTGAAGATCAATTGTAGATAGCCTTGACTAAGCCAGTTAGTGATGGGTATTTAGAGGTTGAAGCTGAGTTTTATAGTAGAATTCAGGACATTCACAAACCAGTCCTAAGCTCAGTTGTGATAGAAGAGCTAACGGAAGCAAGCTCAGAACCCAAAATATCAGAGAATGAGGTTACAAGCTGAGAATGTCTGGAATTGCAACTCATTCACCCCAGCTCTCAGCACCAATACATAGTAACGAGTCAAAACCTTCAAGCTTGAATAATGACTGGTCTAAGCTGAAAGCACCTAAGGTGGAGATGAAGCCACTCCCTGCTGGGCTAAGGTATGTTTTCTTAGGGCCTAACTCGACATACCCTGTAATTGTGAGTGATGAATTGAGTGTTGAACAACTTGATATATTGATTGCTAAACTTAAGCGTTTTAGGGAAGCCATAGGCTACACATTCGCTGATATTAAGGGAATTTCGCCTATCTTCTGCACTCATAGAATTCATCTAGAGGATGAGTCTCACTCTAGCATAGAGCCCCAAAGAAGGTTGAACCCTAACTTGAAAGAAGTAGTGAAAAAGGAAATATTTAAGCTGTTAGATGCTGATGTTATCTATCATATCTCTGATAGTAATTGGGTATCGCATGTTCACTGTATTCCTAAGAAGAGGGTATTGACTGTGGTTAGAAATGATAAAAATGAGCTGATTCCAACTAGAACTATAACGGGGCATAGGATGTGTATTGACTATAGGAAGTTGAACTCTTCTACTAGGAAAGATCATTTCTCTTTGCCTTTCATTGATCAGATGTTAGAGAGGTTGGCTAACAAGAGGTACTACTGTTTCCTTGATGGGTTTAGTGGATTCTTTCAAATCCCTATACACTCGGATGATCAGGAAAAGACTACCTTCACTTATCCTTATGGAACATTTGCCTATAGACGCATGCCATTCGGTTTATGCAATTCTCCTGCTACTTTCCAAATTTTCGGATCTAATTGAGGAGTCGGTTGAGGTCTTCATGGATGATTTTTCAGTCCATGGC
>OVAX01003776.1:0-17182 GCA_900406405.1 Lepidium africanum | reverse complement strand
ACTAAATTATATTATATTTATGTTATAAAAAATTTATATTATAAGTATTGTTTTATAGTTGCCTTAGGCCCCTATAACCCCAGCATGGCAATGTACACCAATAACAAATAAGGTAACACGATAATTAATATATCATTATTATTTCCAAACAAGGCAACCAAAGAGTTAAGATACTAACATGTTAATTATTATGTTACCGTATAATATTACTGATACATTGTTATTAAACCTGTTAAACGTATTTAAAATGGAAGAGTTAACATAATAACAATATTGATATCTAGTAGTATTTTAAGTTACATCAAAAACTATTTTGTTAGAGCTAAAACAGAAATGATTAGCATATAATGTTTTTAATACACATATAGGTATTATATTATATGGTTACAAGATGGTCAAGATTTTATGGATTTTTTGTTTTTTAATAAAATGAAATATAAAAAAATGTGGTGTCTATACCTGGGCATTTCAGATTTTGGGCTGGGTTCGGTTCAGATGTTTTCAGGTTTGAATTTTTGGGAAATTTTAATTTTTGGGTTCGGTTCGGGTATCTCAGAGTTTGGGTACATATATAAAGATTCGAAAATTTTTGGGTTCGGTTCGGGTCCGGATATTTCTATCTAATTTATTTTTAAAAAATTTAAAACTAATAAGTAGTTAATTAGAAAAAGGGTTTAAAATTAAAATTTAACAAAGATCTATGAATATTTTTTTATTTCTTTGGTTAATTTCATTTTAAATTACTAACATATTAAGATTTATAATTCTAAATTCAAATATTTAAATTATTATAAATGTATATCAATAATAATTTTAAAAAATATAATTATATTTTGGGTATTTGGGTACGCATTCAATTTTCGATGCGGTTCGGGTTCGGATCATAGTTTTTGGACATAAGGACCTAGGACCCATTAGGGTATTTATGTCGAGTTCAGTTCGGTTACATATCTTATATTTCGGATCGGGTTCGGTTCGAGTCGGGTACGGTTCGGATCTTTGGATTTGGGTAAAATGCACATGCCTATCGGTGCTATATATGATTTGCAAATCAAACAAAAAGTAGAATAAAAAACCATGGGTGATTTAGGTGAATGCCCATAAATGAAAGAAAAATTGTTTTCTTTTTTTGGTGTATTAAATTTTAAAAAGGTGATTTGATAATATGGTTTGTGAAAATATGTATATTACTCAAATGGTGTGTAATATATGATAATTACTAGAAAGGTGTTCAAAAAAATTTTAAATACAATATTACCCTTCTGTAGTTTGAAAAAAGTATTTACGAAAATGCCATTAATGAAAAATGCCACATAAGTAGATCGCGTGTTACAAAGTCTAACAAACTAAATAAGCATAAGCACAGTAGACTATGAAATGGACAGAAACCCTATATAGTAGACTAAAAATTAGTGAGTTAAGAAAGATTTTTATAAGCGTAATAAACCTTAATTTGTAATGTGATAGACTTACAAACCCTTCATGGTAGACTTAGGTATAGGTAACGAACCTTGCATGGTAGACTTAAAAGTATCGATTTCAGTGGTATATTGAAAGCATAGTAGACATTGTGTTGATGTTTGGTAGACTTAGAGAACCTACATGGTAGACTTAGATGACCTACATGGTAGACTTACGTATAGGGAAAAAAACCTTCATAGTAGACTTAAAAGTATCAAGATGAGTAAGAAAATTGTAAGGGTAATAGACTTTCAATGGAGGTGTAGTAAACTTTAAAGACATACATGGTAGACTTAGATAATGTAAAGAATCATGCATGGTAGACTTAAAAGTGACACTTTGAGGAAAAAATGTCTAAGAATAGTAGACTTTGCATGGTCGCGTGGTAACTATATAGGCTGTAATGGTAGACATAGGTAATAGTAGCAAAGCTTTTGTGGTAAACCTAAAAGTAACGATTTGATGATGGGATTTTTAAGCGTAATAGACTTTCATTGCAAGTATAGTAGACTTTGTAGACATTAAAGGTAGACTTAAGTAAGGTAAAAAATCCTACATGGTAGATTTAAAAGTGACGATTTGGGGAAGAAATTTATTATAATAGTAGACTTAGACTGGTAGTGTGGTAGACTAAAGAGATCATCATGGTAAACATAGTTAATGTAAGCAAAGTCTTTGTGGTAGACCTCAAAGTAACGATTTGATGGAGAGATTTGTAAGTATAATAAACTTTCATTGCAAATGTAGTATACTTTGTAGACCTTAATGGTAGACTTAGGTAATGTAAATGAGACATGCATGGTAGAAATAAATGTAAAGATTTGAGGAAGAAATTTCTATACATAGTAGACTTTAACATGTAGTGTGGTAGACTATACAGGTTGTCATTGTAGACATAGGTAATGTAAGCAAATCCTTCATGGTGTTCCTAAAAGTAACGATTAGATGAAGATATTTATAAGCCTAATAGACTTTCATTGCAAGCGTAGTAGACTTTGTAGACTTTGAAGACTTTCATGGTAGACTTAGGTAATGTAAAAGAACCCTGCATAGTAGACTTAAAAGTAACGATTTGAGGAAGAAATTTCTAAGCATAGTAGACTTTCACTGTGATTGTGGTAGACTTTAAAGAACTTCATGGTAGACTTAGGTAAATGGAACAAACCTTTCATGGTAGACTAAAAAGTATCAAGTTGAGGAAGAAAACTCTAAGCGTAGTAGACTTTCACAACATGTGTGGTAGACTTTGAAGACATTCATGGTAGACTTAGATATAGGGAACAAACCCTTCATGGTAAACTTAAAATATCACTGTGAGTTGAGGAAGAAAATTGTAAGTGTAGTAGACTTTCACTGCACATGTAGTAGAATTTGAAGACCTTCATGGTAGACTTAAGTAATGTAAACAAACCCTACATGGTAGACTTAAAAGTAACGATTTGAGGAAAAAATTTCTAAGCATAGTAGACTTTCATAGCAAGTGTGATAGACTTTGAAGACCTTCATGGTAGACTTAGGTATAGGGACCTTCATAGTAGACTTAAAAGTATCACGTTGAGGAAGAAAAATGTAAGCTTAGTAGACTTTCACTACAAGTGAAGTAGACTTTGAAGACCTTCATGGTAGATTTAGGTAATGTAAACGAACCCTGCACGGTAGACTTAAAAGTAACGATTTGAGGAAGAAATTTCTAAGCATAGTAGAATTTCACTGTGTGTGTGGTAGACTTTAAAGACCTTCATGGTAAACTTAGGTAAATTGAACAAACTCTTCATGGTAGACTAAAAAGTATCGAGTTGAGGAAGAAAACTCTAAGCGTAGTAGACTTTCACAGCAAATGTGGTAGATTTTGAATACCTTCATGGTAGAAATAGGTAATGTAAATAAACCCTTCATGGTAGACTTAAAAGTATCGATTTGAATAAGAAAACTCTAGGCCTAGTACACTTTCAGTTGATATGTGGTAGACTTTGAAGCCCTGTATAGGAAGCCAACATCGAGATGTTATTGTTAAATATATTTGAGAACTTAATTAGTTGAGAAATACCATTTACTTATGGGTGAAATTAAGTTCAAAACTTTTATAAAAGCTTGTAGACAGACTTAATTTTAACTATGATTATACCCGCGTTATAACACAGGATTCGATTGTTTTGATTGTTTATTTAAACTGTGTTATTTAGGTTTGTTAGACCCGTGTTGATATTTTAGAAAATTTTGTTCAAGATGTTATCTTAGAGGTCCAAAAACCAGACCGAAATCAATCTAAATTAGAAGAACCGAACTCAATAAAATACTCAAATGTATCTTAAATCTATGTACCCGAAAAACCAAACCCGAACATGAACTGAAACCAAATCAATAACCAAATATTAGCTTTATAGAGTTTTTCTATTAATTTTAAAATTTTATAAAATACACTCGGTTCATATAATTTGGTATTTTGGTTATCTTGATTTAAGACTAATTCGGGTCCGGGTGTATTTTATAACCAAACCATATCGAACCACAACCATATCCAAAAAATAAAAATACCTGAATTAGTCTTAAATCACGAGAACCAAAATACCGAATTATATGAACCTAACCCGATTAAAGTACCATAATATGTGCTAAATCTATGTATCCAAAAAATTGAAACTATATCGAACCAAACCATATCCGAAAAATAAAAATACCTGAATTAGTCTTAAATCAAGATAACCAAAATACCAAATTATATGAACCGAACCCGATAAAAACCATAATACAGTAAAACCTCTATAAAGTAATAATGGTGGGACTTTATAAAATTGTTAATTTAGAGAGGCATTAATTTATCCATAAATTAATATTATTAATTTATAGTATAAATTAATATATATATATATATATATTAATTTATACTACTTTTAATTGTTAAAACTATTTTAAAAGGATGAATTTAGACCATATTTAGATTAATCTTTTGAAATTTATAAATATTATAATTTATGATTAATGACCTTAATNTTTAGATTAATCTTTTGAAATTTATAAATATTATAATTTATGATTAATGACCTTAATTGTTTTATTTCAACAACCTATAATACTATTACAATGAAAATGATACGTATTAAAAATTTGAAAACTTAAAGAAATTTTGGTTATTTTTTATGACATATTAGTTTGTACATCATAGTTTGAAAATAGAATGCAATAACTATTTTATAGAGTAGAGCTCTAAGAATTTTATTTAAAAATCCTATTTTAATATATCAACTTTTATATATATATATATATATGTAAATTTATATGATTATTAGTTTATGATAATATTGAGACTATATTTTCATATAGGGGTTTCAAAATAATTATTATCTTATTAGTTTATTAAATTTAATCAAATTTTACACTAGCCCGACTTGGGACCAGAGAATTTTATTATTTTATAAAAGTTATTAATTTATCGAGTATTAATTCATGGAAGTTATAATATATGTGCTAAATCTATGTACCCGAAAAATCGAATCCGAATCCGAACCTAAGTCGGATCAAGAACCGAATTTATACTCGATAAAATTTTCTTAATTCTAGTTTTTTCTGATTTTTTCTATTAAATCTTTATTAGTTTTAAAATTTTATATAAAAGTTTATAATCAAACCCACCTTAAGCCTATTTCTAAGGGTTGTTACAAACCATATGTTCATTTTATCCTAAAGTTTATAACTGTCTCCCACTTCAATATATAAGATATATAATTTTTTTTGGTTAAAAGGCTTTTATATAAAATTAAAGGGTTTGTTACATGGAATCAAAACAAGAACCAGAAGCAGAAAGAGAGAGTAAAGGGAAGCTTTACTAAACAATCCAGAAGATAACACCTATGCATTACGTAGTCCATAATGTTGTGAGAGGAGGCCCACATTTAAGGCTCAGATTAGAGAGCAGTAGCTTTGTTACGAAGCACTCGCAGTATTTTCCTTACCACCACATCTGAGTTGCGTGTGAGGCCATCATGAAGATATGAAAGATACAAGCTTACCACGCTTGGAGGAGGGCAAGATAGGTCCACCTTGAGGGGGATGCTTGTGAAAGCCAGAGAAGGATGTCCTGCCAGAGAAGTGGGAAGGTTGAAATGGAGATTTTTGACATGAATGTACCCCATACAGTTGCAGAGAATTGGCAAGAGAAAAACAAGTGGTCTCTGGATTCATTCTCCAGTCCACAAAGGATACAAATTGGCTCAACATCTAATCTCCAAGAAATCAACCTATCAAAAGTGGGATTCCTATTTAAAACGAACAACCAAACAGTTGCAGCATGATTAGGAATTTTCGCTTTGTTCCAGAGCAAAGTATGCCAAGACACCTCCGGGAGAGAAGATCTTAACGCAGCTGCAATGTGTTTTGAGCTAAAGTAGTGAAACTGTTTATCCCCAATAGACCAACGCATCTGATCTGACTGATGTTTGTAGGAGATTTTCGTGACAAAGGTATGTAGCAATAGATGTTTTTCAGATCTCGCAGGTGGAAGGTTCCAACCTTGCTGAGAAAACACATCGGAGACCAACGCATTAGAAGGAATTCCCCAAAGAGAATTTCTTTGATCTGAAAGGAAGTGTTTTAGTATCCCAAATGGAGACCACGGATCCCACCAGAAGAATGTTGAATCACCATTACCAATCTGAATTCGAATGAAATCTAAAGCTTTAAATCTCAGCTTTAATACCCTGCGAAACATCCAAGAAAAGGTCGCCGTGTTTTCTTTTAGCTCCCAGAAACTTTTTGTACTCAAATACTTATTTCGAATCCAGGCAACCCATATCGACCCTTCCCTAAAGAAGATCATCCAAAGCAATTTGAGCCCACATGTGTCCATCCAAGAAGATATAGGTTTTGACCCAAGCCACCAGCAGACTTAGGGGAGCATACTTTGTCCCAGGCGACTTTGTGTCCTGTAGTTTTGTCAAGACAACCATGCCACAGAAAGGAGCTACATAGTGTATTGATCTGTTTTATCACCTTCTTTGGTAAGAAAAAAGCAGATGTCCAAAACCCAATAATGCCAGAGATCACAGAGGATAAGAGACACAACCTTCCTGCAAAACTTAAATGATGGTGCAACCAACCATTCATCTTACACCTTAGTTTGGAGATCGAGGAGTCGCAATCAGTCACTGATAATCTCTTTGAACACAGAGGAAGTCCCAGATAATGCACAGGTAGAGAGCATAGAGGTAAAGAGAATTTCCGCTCTATTGTTTGCAAAATATGGTCCGACACACTGGAGCAGAACATGGACGTCTTTTGGATATTAACCGAAAGACCCGACATTCTTTCGAATTGTGATAGGATAGTGAAAACGCCAGCAAGAGAAGAGACCGTACCCTCCGTAAAGATCAATAGATCATCTGCAAATGATAGATGGGTGAGATACAGCCCTTCGCAACCTGGATGGTAGTTAAAGATTTTATTTGTAGCAGCCCGATTCAACATTAGACTTAGAACATTCATAGCCATAAAAAAGGGTGTAGGGGAAAGAGGATCACCTTGCCTAAGACCCGATTTTCCTTTAAAATATCCACTTGTAACACCATTCATGCTAATTGAGTAATGAACTTCAAGCGATGAACTTCTCCGAAATACTTGCCCGAATCCAAGCGATGAACTTCTCTAAAATCTTATAGGCTCTCGAAGTAGCTAGCATAAAGTCCCAACGAATGGAGTTAAAAGCTTTCAAAATATCCACCTTGAGGGTAATGCAAGGAGAAGTGGATTGCTTATGATAACCCTGCAGAACTTCTAAAGCCAACAATACATTTTCAAGGAGCAATATGTCCTTTACAAAGGTAGTTTGATTGGGGACAATTACCGTACGGAGAGTGCGCTTTAGCCTATCGGGGAGAAGTCTCGAGATTAGTTTGTAGACAGTGTTACAACAGGATATTGGATGGAAATCTTTCAGTTCTTTTGCTCCAGGTCTCTTTGGAATAAGAACTATAGTAGTCGCATTAAGAGCTGACGGCATAAATCCAGAGGAGAAGAAATGTCTCACCCCTTTCACAACATATGTACCCAAAATATTCCAAGCTTCTTTAAATAACTCGGCAGTGAGTCCATCCGGGCCAGGAGTTTTAATCCTAGGCATTTTCCATAAGGATTTTTTAATGCTTTCGCAGTCAACTTGTGAACAAAGCATGGAAGACTGGAAATCTGTGCATTCTTGGAGGTGTAGCTGAGCAAGAAAGTTGCTCAGATAAGGTAGGTATGCCCCTTTTACCATACACAGAATACCAGAGAAGTGATCAATAGCTAGGCTATGCGCCTCCTGAAGCAATTGCGTCCTTGATATATCTGGTTTGATAAGGAACTTGACAGGATTATATGCGTTACGGAGCTGAGAGAAACGGTGGTAAAATCTGGCATTTGAACTCCCTCCTGCAACCACCTTATCTTAGATTTTTGTCTGAAGTAACTCTCCTCAGTAGCACAAAGAAACAACCAATTCTCACAAGCAAGCTGCTCCTGATTCAGGTTTGACTCTGTAGGGTCATTAAAGGAAACCAACTAATGCACTTTCAACAAAGTTTTAGCTTCGATGACCTTTTTTCCAAATCAGATGTAGCTTCCTTCGAGAGATGTTTAAGTGGTCTCTTTAGTATTTTTAACTTGAAACAGAGTTCTTTAAGATCGCAAACCTCACCCCCAAAAGACTCCCAAACACTCTCAACCAGCGGACAAAAAGAAGGGAGGGCCAAAATCAGATTAAATATCTTGAAAGGTCTAGAGCCGTAGGAAGGAGGTCGGGAAGATAACTTCAAGATACATGGACAATGGTCTAAAAACTCAAGAGCCTCAAAGGAGCAATAAGAAGATAGGAATTTGCTAATCCATTTGTCATTCATGAGACAACGATCCAATTTCTTTGCTACCGGTGCTGCAGCTCGATGATTAGACCATGTAAATAGTGGGCTATGACCAGGCATATCCACAAGTGATAGATCAGCTAAGCATGCTGCAAAGGTCCTCATAGATGCAGTAGAAGATATTATAGATGAGTTAGAAGTCTCATGAGGAGATGTGATCTCATTAAAATCCCCTCCTAGCAACTATGGTTTCTCTTCCAAATTAAACGCAACCGAAGTGTCCCTAAGAGAATCCCAGAGAGCTTGTCTTTCATTCGCTTCGTTTGCTGCGTAAACAGCCGTGAAAAAGAGGGAAGTGCCCTCCTTCAATGTTGCCTCACAAGTTATGGACTGCAAGTCTGAAAATAAGTGTGTTACAAAGACTTGATGTTTGTAAAGAACCCAAATTTTCCCCAAGGGAGAGTGCTGATAATTAGATAAAGCCGACCATTCAGGTCCCAAAAAAGCCAAAATACGGTTCTGGTTTGATTCCACAACGTGCGTCTCTAAGAGAGCTCTAAAAGGGAGAGAGTTAGCTCTGAGCCAATTTGCAACGTGCCTATACTTTGCAAAATCTGATATGTCCCGCACGTTCCAAAAGAAAAAATATGACATATTAATAATTAGTTGTGGTGAGCATCCTCTATAGCAAGAGGAATGACATCACCGTTAACTGGTGAAGACTTTGTATTACGAAGCCGTTTCTTGTCTGGTTTCTTTGGGGTGGAGGAAGAAGAGCGGGGCGATGAACCGTGTAGTGGAGGAACATCACTTAGAACTGCAAATCTGTTAGGGTAGATGACCAGCTGACCCGCAGGTTCAAGGGAAGAGGTTTGGGATATACGCTGTTTGGGAGATACTACAACCATAACACCAGGCTCTGAAATGTTTTGAGGTTTTGCAGGGGAGATTTGCATATCAGATGGGACCTCAGAGGAATCAGTAGGGTTGTTTGTACCTGAGTGAGGAGAAAAAGAACTCAACATAGGGGGAGCATTTTCAGATCTGGAGACATCCGGGATTAACACAACAGGGAGGGAAGTCTCCCTTTCTCCAAAGGTACACAAACTGTCTCATTTGAAGAAAGCGACTGAGCCTGGGGAACAACCTGTGCTGGAGAAGGCTTGGGTGCAGGTTTTTTAGAACTAGTTGGCTTAGAGGATTTGGATTTGGAACCAGTTCCCTGTGGTTTTTGAGCAGGTTTAGTGGGAGCAGTTGGACACAAAGAGGGTGTGTGTCCCAAATTGTTGCAGAGGGAGTAGAGTGGGGGAAGCCATGGGTAGGAAACACCTATTTGTATAATGTTGCCATCGTCTCTCTCAATTTCAACAAAAGAGGGCAAGGTTTTGGAGAGATCAACTATCCTTTGATATCTACAGTGTTTATACTGGTGAAAGGTTTAGCATCCACAATCTCACCCAACGGACTAAAGATGAAACCAAGGCCTTTAGTTGTAACCAAATCAAAGGGAATGTTGCAGAGTTTAGCCAAAATCAGAGCCTTTTGAAGAGACGGTAAGTTTAAACTGTATGATGCCTTCCACTCGGTCACGAAGAAAGGAGAATTACCAACCCACCATAGCTCATGTTGGAGAAGACGTCGTCTTAAAGCGGAAGACAGAATGTGAAACATGAATGCATTTGAGGAGAAGGTATGAATGGTCACCTAATGTGTCCTTTCCCCAGAGATAGTTGAGAACAGCCCACACTTAACCATAAGAAAGAGCTTTTCCATAGAAAATTCCAACAATGTAGTTTAAGTGAAGTTTTGCACCTCTTTCAAACACATCATTTGGAACTTTAATTCGTGGTAGACCTTTGTCAGAGAAGATTACAGGAGTAGAAGGCTTCACAAACCACTTAGAATTAGGCACTCTTGTCGCCCAATTAAACTGAGTACCAGGAGCAGAAGAGCTCTCTGGATTAGAGGGTTTTGAACTTTCAATTTGACCCACAATAGTGGGAGAAGGACCCGCACCCAGAACACCAGCATCAGCGGAAGGAGTAGCGTGAGGCTGAGCATCAAGAGGCGCAATTACCGTTGCCGAAGAAGAAGGAGCGACGGGAAAAAGGGGGTGACGAGAGCGAAGGCGAGGGGAAGGATGGAGATGCAGAATGAGGTGATACTGGGGAGAGGAAAAGCAGATCTGGTGGAGGCGGGCTTGAGGCGGAGGGTTCGGAGGACAAGTCATCGGAAGACGGCAGCACGAAATCTATCGACGGAAAAGTTTTTGAGAGAAAAACTACAACGTTTTTTTTTTTTTAATGGATTTGTGTTTTTTTTTTCCAGTGTGTTTATTTAAGATATATAATTAAATAAGACATAAATCTAAAATATGTGACTGGATTTAACTGATTATTGTTTTTGCAGGTTTTATTTGATTAATTGTCTATAGTAATATTAAACATAGATTAAGCTATACATTTTTTTTTTATTTTGCAATAAAAACCAATTAGTATAGAGAATGGTTTAGTTTTATGGAGAACATTATTCACCTTCGATCTTTCACTAAATAATTCACTTGAATTTTGTAAATATGGAAGAAAATATATTTTTTTGTCAAAAATATGGAAGAATATCTTCACGTACTCATAAAGAAGGAATATATAAATTTAAGGAAATTAGTTGATCTTGTAAAGAAATATCGGTGCCATATGTGATTTGCAAATCAAACAAAACGTAGAATAAAAAACCACGGGTGATTTAGGTGAATGCCCATAAATAAACAAAATGGAGAAGACTTGTAAAGAGGGGCACAAGGATTCACAAGATTTGGCAACCAAAAACAAGTGTCTATATTATCTTGAATCCAAAGATGAGAGTTTGAGTCTGAATCACATGAATATATATATATAGTTTCAAAATGTCAAAATAAAAGAAAACCATTAAAATTAATACTGAAACCTTTTTTAATTATTTTAGGTTCAGTTTAGGACTGATGCATTATGGTCCAAGAGATTGGATTTTCAGAGCGTCAGTTAGTCATGTAGGATAGACGTGTTAGTGCTAGTTTGGGCATGTGATCACCAAGGGATTGGGTTAGGTTGCGCTTGAGCTGAGATTTCATGACCACAGGAGTGGCTTGTTTACCTTAGTATTCTGATTCGTTGCTTGCCTATTTAGGTTGTTAGATAAAACCTTAACCCAGATTTCAACTTAGTTCATTTACTTCACTCTCCTTACAAGCCCATCTTCACCTTATCGTTGCAACTTGCCGTTACCTCTAGCCTGTTCACTCTGTTTCTGCATTTTTACTTANCTTATTGTTGCAACTCGCCGTTACCTCTAGCCTGTTCACTCTGTTTCTGCATTTTTACTTAGTTTCTGCTTCTTTGTTAGATGTGTTTTAGCCATGCCTGTTTTCTGCTAGATAGTTGCATGCCATGCCTATTTTTCTTGCTTGCTTAGTTTTTATGTTTTTAAGTTGATTGTGACAGGATCACTTCCATTCACTGCTATCACTGAATTGGCTTGAACTAGATAGCTATCCATACCCTAAATGCTAGCAGCTCACTTTGGTTCGACAACCTTATATACTATAAGGATTTGATATAAATCACATTTTCAGCCGAATATGAGTTGGCATGTTTTTGGACCTCCAAAAGAAAGTGACAATTCCATGATCAGCTTATCCTTAATCTTTGGAGTAGATGACTGAAACAAGATTGTGACAGTCTCTAAGCAATGCCAATTTTTCAAGATATATTTGGCCACCTCCATCTCCTTTTGTGTTCCATCAATCCCAATCCACTTGAAAGTTTGGAGAGTATCCTCACAACAAAAGGGAGGAACATTAAACAAGTGATCATTTCAGTAAGGATCCTCATGACGAGCCTGATATAAACAAACATGATTGTTAATATTGTAGTAGTAAACTAAAGGACTAAGAAAATATACATCACTAACGAAGAAACTTACATGTACAATATCTTGAAAGATTTCGAGGTTCGTAGATTAAGAGAATCTCTGAGTAAGCAGACAAGTACAAGTGACCAGTTTGAATCACATAAACATAACTTCAAATGTTCAAGCTGCTTGAAGTTTATTTCCACATGATATAAAGGCTGCAAGGGATGACAAAAGATTCAGCTTATAAGAAAGTCCAGGTTTGTTGTTGGAAAATGAGACTGATAGATAGATGGATGGAAACAAGTTTACCTCTGGGAAAATGACTCGTAAGCATAATTGAAGCCGCTTGACTGATATGATTGAACTAACAAACTTGCTGATATCTTGGTATGTCAAATCTAAATTAGCCTCCTCCAACTTAGGCATATCTTTAAAATAGTAAGTGTAATTAGCACTGGTACTATTCTTGTCACTGTTAATATCGTCCCTATAATCCATAATGCTCAAATACTTCAAGGAAGGAGTATATATCTCAAGCCCATGAAGAGGACAAGGGTTACCCATACTTAGGGTCAGTCTCAGCAAGGACTTAACAATTATACTCAATTTTCTCAAATTGTCCATCCGATACCGTTCCACGAACAGAACAACTGGAAAGAAGTCTCTCAAGAACATCTCGATGTGAGTAAGTTACATATCGAAGAAACAGAGTTTTCAGGGAAGGGAGACATGCCATATAAGGAACATCCAGGAAAATCTCGTCTACCAGTTCCAAGATCACAATCGATTTGCAGGTATACAAGCTACTCGACAATGTATTGCCGTACGCCGCAAGAGAAAAAAGGTTGAGACTTAACTCACGCACGCGGAGAGAAATTGCAACTAAAATCCACCGATTGATATCTTCAGGTTTAATTGGTCCAACTGGTCCATAGCAAAACTTGAGACGCAAGCTTTTTAAGACCGAAGCTTTATGTAATGGCAGATATAAGTCAAGAAAACACCATAACATGTGGTGTCTATCCACTGAATAAAAGCTACAATCGTACTCAAGCTTAGGCAACCACATCCACATAAACTTCCATCGCTTCGATAAAATTCTCGTGCTTATAGCATCTTCTGTTGGGAGAAGCGATAGTACCTTAACGAGCAGTTCATCAGGCAACTCACTAATCATGTCCATCTTTTCACCATCTCCAAAATTCTTCATGTTTCCCTTTGTTGGTTTTAACACAAACACCCAATCGTAGAAAACGAAACGTTGGTTCTATACAAGTAACGAAGAAAAATAGTCACAATTCACAACCAAGAAAATAGACATGAATACAGAGAAACATAACATATTTGACGAAAGCGAAAGTTTTTAGGTGTGTCAAAGCAGATTAACTCGAACAATTATATCCTACAGGTTTAGCGTTCAACCGGCTATGATTTTGATGTTTAAATAATGAAAAACAGAAATTTAAGAAAAGAATAAAAGTTTTACTAACAAAACTTACCAAGCATGAAATAAGTGCATATCTATCCACCCAAAACAAAGCTAATAGTTATTGGTTAATTTAGTGAACTAAAATTGCTGATATGTCAGCCCAAGACGAAACTGATTTGACCAAATAACATTCCAAAAAAAAATTTCAAGAAGAGAACCAAAATCTTTTCTTCATTACTTTGGAAATAAATCAATCAAAAGGATTTGGATGTAAAGTAGTGTAATATTCGAGATTAAGTGTGACTAGATTATTTCAGTATGTAATATATTAAAAATACTAAAATTTAGAAAAAAAATACTTAATTTTTAATTTATATTTTGATTGGTAAGTCATCTATGGACCAATCTACAACACTCGCTATTTTTTGGTTGTTAGAAATATGAATTCCAATCATCCACCTACTAGTATGAGATTAATGTAATCCGTTGATTTTCAGTCCTAATTGACATTGTGTTCTACTATTGGGCAGAAACATAGGTTTATCCTTGTTTGAATGAACACTAATTCCGTAGATATAACCGAGGGAAAAAAATTGGACATCTATTCATGTAAATGTTCATCTAAACACTACACATAAAAACTTCTCACTATCTATTCACGTAAATATTGAATTAACATATATCAACAAGCCTTCATGTTCCACATATTCTAAAAATCTACTAGAAATCAACAAAAAAAAACCATTTGATATTTCTTCGACAATATTAAAATCCTAATTATATCAACTCACCTCATATTTCCAAAGAAAATGTAGTCTCAAATTGCATAAATTCCTGATTCATACTCGAATTTGCTCGCGCTTGCCTCCTAATTGTAAATTTTTCAAAAGCACAAATTACTATCTTTTATCCACTAAAATCACCACTTGTTTCTTACTCAATATAAGAATCTAGTGTGTCTTATCTTCTAGGCTGAGAGGATAATAAAGTACGCTCGCAAAATGATATCATTTTGATAAATTGAACTGTATTAGTTTAAACAGTGTCATTCTATTTTGTAAAATATGATTTGAGTATGCATTTTATATAAAATATTTACTTTTTAATTTGGTAAAAAATTTAGAAAATAATTATGATTTAAGAATATCTAACCTGATTGGAAAAATTATTAGAAATTTTTATAATTAAGTACACTGATTCTTGAAAAAATTCCATCACTTTAAATGAGAAAAATGTATAAGTTATATATTAGAATTTTTTCTAACTTGCCTGCACTAAAATCAGTGTACTTTAATCTATTAGATTAATCGGGGATCTTTTGTCCCTTTTGTCACGAGTTTAACCTTGACCTTTTTTTCATAACGACATCATTAATCTTTGATTTTGTTCATGCTATCCTGATTTTATTAATGGCAATTGAGTCTTTTAACACGTTTTACCCAGAAAGTTATTGGATTATCCGAATTAGAATCGAATATTTTGTGTGATTATACAAATTTATCCCTGTTTTCTTCGGATATGACATAATTTTCCCTCATCTTTGTTCATATAAATATGAACTCATTAATGGTGTTTACGTCTTTTAACATTTTTGCCCCGAATAATCAATGGATATCCGAATTCTAATCGGATTTCCAATTATGCGTGGGTAATCCATCTCAAACTTGGATTCTAACAAATTTTTTCCTTTTCTTTAATTTATCTAATGTAAAATTTACATATTTAAATCATGAATTTGATAAGTAAAATTCACATATTTGGTATCGAAACTTCCAGATTTTGTGTATTAGATAAATTCAAATCTTATTAGTTATATCATATTTACAAAAATCACATCAATCAAACTCTAATACTCGACCTAATTGCAGTCTATATATACCTCTATTAGTCTTTAGCTTTCAAACCACCTCTTTTCTCATTAGTTGATATTTTTTACTCAAATTCGTAGAACAAATAGAACCTCGATATGATTTTTTATGATCCTGCTTATGAGCTTAGGACATTCAAAAGTCAATGGAAAATTTGCGTTAAAATTCTCCATGCATGGAAACCTTCTGATATCTATGTCGATAATAATCTCGATATGATTCTAGCTGATGAATCGGTATGTTCTCTTTATTTTTAGCTTATATCTAACTATTTTGTTTTTCTTTCCTATTTGTTAAAACTTAAATAATTGTGCAATATTTGTCAGGGATCTTTTATTCATGCAACGATAAAAATGATCTGGTTATAAAATTATTTGTTCATGTCAAAGAAGGTAATTGGTTGATCATAGAGAATTTCAATCTTTCCAAATCGGTAGGGAAGTACAAAGCTACCGATCATCCATTCATGATGAATATTACTACCGCAACTGTGATTGTTAAAAGTAGTTCTAAATCGGATGATATATATATATATATATATATATATATATATATCTGCGTCTAGCCGATTTCGTTGATATTGTTCATGAACGTTTAAACTCGGACTACCTTATAGGTATATATTTTATTTTTATTTTGGTTACCTAATTTGAATATTATTATTCTCTTTTTAATTGTTTTAGTTGGTTATATATTTGTTTTTTTTTTGTGTTATTGTTTTAAGATGTCTTTGGACAAGTTTTTAATGTTGGTGAGATGAGAACTTTTCATGTTAATAATAAACCTACGACTAATCTTCAGTTTCAACTCAAGGATGCTAGACATGGTTTTTTTTTTTTTTTGTCAACTTTACTCTTATAATTGGATCGACAAGGCTCGATTCATAACCAAATCTCATATTCTAAAATCCCTCTTTTTTCGTTCCCTTTGTATCAGGGAGGAATCAAACTCTGGTACTTACTTTACTCTAAATTGTAATTTTTTTATTTTTTCTAATAAGTATTTTTGGGTTTTAAATTTAGCGATTCCTATATATCGTGTGTACTATAGGGAAAATTTGTTGAAGCATTGTATGATGTCATTTCACGTTTAGATGGCAAGATTGTTACATGCATAATTTGATTTGCAAAAATCAGTATTTACAAAGGTATTAGTTTCCTTCTTAATTTATACTATAAATATATTTATATATTTATTCAAACCATAATAATGATTTTATTTATGATTGTTTCAGACCAAGTTCAAGTATCGAGTGCTTATGATACATCAAATTTTTTATAAATTCTCAACTCCAAGTCCTCCAAGAATTTATTAAAAGGTATCTATTATATTTTTGGTCTTAAATTATATTCACTTTGTTTTTTCTTAAATGAACACTAATTAACAGTATATTCAGTTTGTCTGATGGTGAGGACACCATTCGTAACTCAACTGTGATGTCTCTATACAAAAAGAAAGAGTCACTAGATTCATTTGAATCTACAAGTACCAAGGATATGCTTTAGATACAAGAGATTAGTATTTTTGAGTTTATTATTCACTATTAGCAAAATTCACATATTTAATATCTCAGCTCGAGAAGTATATACTATTCTTATATCATTTTAAAATTTGATTTGTAAAGCATGTTGGATAATATAAGATCATATATGATATGCTCAAATTTACCCTTTGAACTACTCTCTCAAATTAAGAGATCAGTTGTA